>VTPC01090212.1:0-102233 GCA_011009095.1 Ignelater luminosus | reverse complement strand
TCAAAGACTGCTTCTTTAGAAGGAACTAACATTAAACAATTAGAAAAGCCAGCCAAAAAGTTTCTAACATTGAATTGGAACCTGGACAGACAAAATCGAGATCGATAGAATGCACAATTATTATCTATTCAGTTAAATTCAGTCAACAAACGTGGCCAAGTCCAAAAGATTACCACTACAGAGTTTCAAAGTTACATACATAATATCGGTATTTACGACAGCTACATTGGAAATGGAGCCATGTAACCATTTAGCCGCCCTCGAGTTTCTATTACATGAAATATTCTGAATCAATAATTTTCTAGCCTTTGAAGCACTCGTTCTTCCAATCTATTTACTGCATAAACAATGATTTAGGTTTCAGTTTCCTCATCCAAGTTTTATCAAGAGATTGGTAGTAAAGCAAAAGTCCTAAAACCTACAGTATCAAAGAAAATTATGTGTCCCTCTTGGTTTTTATAATATTTACAGAAGAATTTTCAAATCAGAAGTTTTGAGATAAATGGAATCGTTCAAAGGTGTAAGGCCATAATCCAGATCCAGACTATTATATTAAAAAACACTGAGCGGCTGCCACCCTCGAAGTTACAATTTAGAGAACTTGTTTTTTTCACAATCCTCAGTCCTAACGGGACACTTTAAGTTCTATAACAATTAGAACACAACTGCTACACTTTGGACTGCAGTTAATCAATTTATGTGTTTTAGGATGCTTTCGTTATTTCTAGGCATGCTGCATAAATTCTGCAAACCTTGGATTGTCCATCTCACATTTGACCACGCAAAAAGATTCTCAGTAACTGTCTGTAGATATTTTATTTCAAATACTATCAACTCCATAGACCATTACCATCCATATCCCTGAAGCTAAGCACACGGTTTACAACAGGCATAGACAATTAAACCTCAAATCGAGCCCGATTGGGGTTTTCAGAAACGGCATATCGCAGTATATAAATATATGAAAGATAAATTTCCGATTAACAGTAATAAAAACACCCTTGTATATGTTGGCTGTTTACTTTAATGATGAAGTTATTGTAACTTGTGCACTTTGATCTGCAAGATGACATAATATCAGCGCTACTTGTAAAACATAAATTTGGATTCCATTGATTAAAACAGCTTATGTGACCCACGAAACCCCCAATGATCTAGTTGCCCATCTTTGGTCTACGCGATAGTAAAATATTTCCTTCTAGGTTCTAAACTTTATTATAAGATGAATATTAAAGGAAAAATTGAGTAAAACCATATTTCGCGTAAAATGTTTGCTTCTTATCATCTGTAATTCTGAATTTTGCTTTTCAACTGTTTACAAAAGAATTCCCCCAAATGAAATCAGAATTGAAATACAAAGCCATAAAGTCTCAATTTAATGTAAAAAAACTCGAGTCAAAAAATTAAATCATTTTCAAAAATTTCCATTTTTGGCTTGTAATTCTTCTATAGGAACTTCTTCACAGATTAGCCCATTTATGAATTAAAATCTCTTAAGTGCATTGCGAACTAAGTACTTCAGAAAACAGTAAAATATTTATATGGCTACTTTTAAAATGGTTTTGTCAAAAAAATATGCTCCCTATGGTGTTTCTAGTTCCCTTAATTATTTAAAAATCAAAAAGCTGAAAAATAGCAACCCATCCCTTGCGATACGCTGTTGGAACGATAATAACGATATCAATCGTTTAGTAAAAACAGAATTCCAATTAGCCTGCTTGATCAAAAGTTATAGCGCAAAACTTTGTGTAAATTGTATCTGATGCATGCACGTATATTTGTAATTGCATTTTATTGTCTACCAAAAGGATTTTTAATAAAACGTAGGATTTCTCATTAGGTATTAAATATACAGAACTAATCATACAGATTGGCATTAACAAAAATCGATATGTTATTGCAAGTATAAATAAAAGTTAATTTTCCACGAGGCGCGCGTATCATGCACAAACCGATTAGTTGGCAGAAACTATGAAATGTCAGAGCAGAGGATAATCCGCTAGTCTATAAATATCCTCAATTTTGTAATTTTAAATACACATGAACAATCATCGCATGACTGGATTCGGAATTACTCGAATAAACGAGTATCGTGTGTATCACAAGTCAGTTTCCTGTTAACACTTTTGGTAATTGCCATGGATTTTATTACCAAAGAACTCACACAGCTCATTTCTTTTAGCATCACTATACAGGGTGTATCCAAACTATATACCAATCTCCATGTGGTAGTACCTCTGGGTAAATTGATGACGATTAGCGCAAAAATTCTTTTCTTCTGTCAACTTGTTCAAGAGTTATGGCAACTTAAAGAGGATGTCAGATCACCACATTTTCTGTAATACTTTTGACTGGATTGCGCAATTTTGTTCAGATTTTGCATACTTTGCTTATTTTTACAAACAAATGAAATCGTGTGAATTCTATTCAGTTTGCTTCATGACAAGGCCCTCGTCTTGAGCACCCCTTATCTCATTCTTGACGGAACTTTTCTATTTCCACCTGTAATTTCCAAAGTAGCCCTTATTTTACTTGAGTCGTCATTTTTTCGATTTGAGCGATGGTTTTCGAGAAAATAACAAATGTTTGCAGAAACGAAGTAAACCTTCAATTTTACTTTAGGTAAAATGTATAATTCCCTTATGTTTGCAAAATACGCCAAAGACAATGCCATGAATTATTACTAATAACTAAACGAGTTGACACAGGAAAAAATGTTTATACCAATCGTCATCAATTTACCCAGGGATATTACCATATAGAGATTCAATTAGAGTTTGGATACACCCTGTATAGTTATTGTCGGAAAGTATGCATTTATCGTGCAGCGAAATCAACGAATTCTGATTTTTGCAGACAACATACTACTGCTAATTCGCAGTGATAAATTCCTCATTTAAAGAAATAAAATTCTGTTCCCTTATGATGAAAGCAAACGATTACTCCTACAAGTTCAAATAAATAGGCATTACTGCACTTGAAAGTCTATTCAGCAGCAATATAAATACGAGTACAATAGTATTTGTAAAATACATACTGTAATGAATCCTATCTTTACAGATCTGTTACAAAAGCCACTTAACAGTAGTATTCATAACAGGCAGTACGCAGACCCGCATGACAATGCAGAATAAACGAAAAAAATTAGTGCAATATGCAGCGGTTTTTACAAAAGAATAGAAACACGTGCTATAGGCAGATAGAGCTACGATCAACTGATAAACATCAAAATATGTATCCTGTCATCCACAAATAGCTAGGCCGAGTAACATTAAATGTTTTACTATTCCATATTTATAAACAGGGATATAGTTTTACCGACACAACAATGAACACTATTTTTTAGATAAAAACAATCTCTTGTAAACGCTATCATACCTTCAAGTAGTTTACGGTGTGTTTCTAAATACATACAGTTACACGTTCACATATCTTGCAGAAGATCTTACATATGGTGGGTGTCATAAATTTGGAATGCCGTATGTGGAATGTGTTGCAGTTGCACTTAATTGTACGTTCTGCAACATTAATTTTCTTTATTATTTTTGTTCGGGTCGTCCTATAAACGCGCGGCGAAATCTGTCGATAACAAGCCGGCTAATTGTATTCCATTTCCTACAATTTCTCATTACGCTGCAATCTAACGCCTAAGTCTTCGGAGATTTAGACAAAAGTGCAGCGAGGTAATTGAATATGTCCTGGATTAGCAGTGTCTGCTCCGGGGGGCGCATTAACAAGTAGGTGCTGATTGGTTCGGTGCCGCAATATGCTAACACCCTCATCTACATGCTAATCTTGATAAGCTGCTAGATTTCGTACCGCTATCATCAGCTATAGAAGCTCGCAACTAATAACGGGGGATCGTTCAAATATGCGTTTTAATCTCGATCTATTGAAGTAAACCGGAAATGGAATTACTAAAAATCCCAAATGTCAGAAACTAAGTGCTTCAAGAACGCAGTTGAATGATTGATAACCATCATTCCCACACGTTTAGTCGAGACACTGCTGTTATGACATTACTATCGTTCATTAGTAATTGAGCGAACAAACACACTTGTCAAGCGAAACGGAGATTCGCATAAATTCATCAAGAGTTGTTGCAACGTGCATGCATAGCCGCCGTGAGCTCATTTCACTTTCGTTGCACCCAACTCACACGGTTTGACGATACACGCACGGGTCACAGGGCAAGGTCTATTTTCAACAGCAATGACCGGCAACTAACCTCGTGAGTTCCTTACAAACACCTTCCTACCTGAGAATAGTGTTGGACTATTACTCGCTCGAGGAGTTCATTGAAAGTGAAAATAAAACGTGTATAATACCCGCCAGTTCCCCTCCGGTAATAGTATTTAAATAAAGCACTTAATCAAACCGTTAAAGTTCGTGCCAATTTTAACAAATTGATATTCTCCTTTGAACGGACGAAGATTCTTTTGGGAACATTATTTATTTCAATTTTTAAGCTGCAGAAAACGAAAGTTGAATGTAATTTCAGATTGAGGCAGAATAATAAGCCAATTAAGTAACAGATTTTACAGGTAAGAACATAGCCTGTAACGCACCGCTAGTCATTTAAATTGTTAATATTCTTAATGAGTGCTAATTATGTTCAACAATAAATGTATTCAAGTTATGGAGTAGAAGTAGAACCTCTGTGACTGAGAAGTTGCTTTGTTCAATTTACTATTTAATTTATTCAATTATAGAATCGCCGTCCAAGCAAGCAAAATAAATCAAAATACTTTTAAGTTCTAAAATGAAATTCGCATTTTGTATTAGCTAAAGCGCTGCCAACACGCCAACGCACGTGACGTAATTTTTTCACAAGCAACAAGCTTTCTTTAGTTTTCTTTTAGATTCAGCCTCGCTGCCTAAGAAAATTGTTAATAAAACATGAGTGTTCCAAACTTTATAATAGTCTTAGCCACGCTTTGCAATTTTATTTTCCAATTTTTATTTACTGTTGATCTTTTTTTAGAATTTGAGAGCTTATTATAATTTCATTCATAAACTTCAGTAATGTTGCATATTTATATTGCATACTTTTTTCAGAATATTTGGCGCACATGCTGCGGAAGCTCTAGACAATTGCAGTTGTCTTTTCGAATCGCTTTCGTTCGAAGTGAATTTAGATATTTCAATAAACAGTCGTGCAGAAACAGTATTCGATGTTAAGATTGCTTTTCCTAAAAATTCACCTCGATAAGCAACGAATTCTTCTAGACCAAGACGAAATTTAATTATAATACTAGCAGTGGAAAGAAGAAAAAAAGACGAGGCACCCTCAAGTCAACAGAATGAGCTCCAGCTAGATGGTTTAGACGGATGGATATCAGCGTTGCAAGATGGTGCTTAGTTGAACAAGAAATGTTTACTGCAATATAAGAAGATCCTTGTGTCAGAAAAACTTGGTGCCAGCTTAAAAAAATGTAAGGACATGGTGCGAATGTATATCACAGCACTGAGAACTCCATATGCTATCAAGGCAGTATCACCAAGTCAAAGTTTAACTGTTTTCTTTATTACCTTAAATGAGAAACATTTACAACTAGTTTTGTCTGTTTCTGATGGATTGACAGTTAGTAAGAGTCAATTTCGAAGAAGTATAGAAGTATGAAAAACAAGAAAACAAATGACAAAAGAAGAGTAGGTAGGAGTATATCAACAAAATGTATACAAGCGTAATTAAAAAGAGAATCTGTAAAAAAATATTTTTGAGGGAAACAAACGTCTTTAAAATTTTTCTACCCCATGTGTCTTGAGCAGGGACCTAATCTAGAGTAAATGTTTACGAATCAATGTATGCTGATATGAGCGTTGGCTTATGCTGACTTAAGATTTCTCTGCTACTTCAAGGATGCCTTTTAGTGTCCAAGGAGTTTCTTCTTCTTTGCAATATACTTCCCAAGAAGAGATGATTATGCAAAAGATTAGTTGTTCAATGAAACGGGTATTATTGAGTTGGTTTCCTTCCTATCTTCTTCTTAGTTCTGTCATTTATTTTAAATATTCTTCAATACAATCCTGTACAGATCTTATTACTATTCATCTTGAGATTTATTTCATTGCGTTACGTTGGCTAGAAGATATCTTTTGGGTGCCTATTGTATTTCGTTTCATCTTACCAAACACAATTAGTTAGTCATCATTAAATTGTTTTAGAATCCAGAAGTAACAGGTTAACTCTTAGATAGTGTTGTAACTGGTTGAAGGTTTCAATGGTTTTTTGTTCGAATCTTCTCAATACTTAGGTATAGTAATATTCTCAGTAACATGACAAGCGATAGTGGTGACCTTCCTGTGCATTGAAGGATATAGCATTGAAGGAACGGAAACAGTGACAACTACTCTATCTAAAGATTCATACTTGATCCAATTCTGAGTCATAGGTGTGCGTCGTCATTGAATTTTCAAAAAGTATCAAGAGGGGACCAAAGAGTTTCGTTCTGCATAGGCATAGGTTTACACTTTTTCTCTTCGATTTTCTCCAACTCTGCGCATTTCTGAGAAATTACAAAAAAAATATCAAACATTCACTAATCGTCACGAGATTCAAGTACATCTCAGGAAAAAGCCTGTAGACAAAACTGATAATGATTGTTTTATCACCCCAGCCAAGCAAATGAGAAGGTGTCTTTTACGGTTTATTCCTGGAAGGAAACGTCCCATCGAGACAGAACTTTTTATCATGAATGATACTTAGTGTCTCCGCTTATGACATATTATCTTCATGCTAAATAACACCACAGAAATTGACAGAGACTAACGTAAACTAAATTTCTTTAGCTCCCTCAAAAAAAAAGTAAAATCATGGGAGTGAGCGGCTCATAATAATTTCTCTTCTCAAATTCTTCTTCAGTCTATAATAGAATTTGTAGGATATATTCAAATAAGTAAAAAATCCTAATCTATCTACATCACCAGGAACTCCATGTAAAATCCTAAAGTCAAAACATCGCAGTATCACGTTTTTTCTGATTTCAGGCGATAGTGCAAATCAACATTAGTTTTTGCTTTTCATTGTACTTCTAACCGACAAAACGTTTATCCACTCCATGTCAAATATTTGACAGCAAAAAGTAAGCAAACGGACCGCTGATGGAAACAAAATCCAAACTCCAAAAACGCACAAGCCTTAAGCAAACTCGTCATAGGAATTAAAGTAGCAATTTGAGATCATCATCAGCGAGGGCAGGTGTGTTACGTCATAAATTTAATTTATATACTTATTTATTTAATTATGTAAAAAAGTTTCAACCTTCCCACTATTTTGTCAGTTGTTGTTTATTGTTAATAATAAATGGGTGGCAGTGGTTTTTTGGCTGCTAAAAAAATAATATAAGAATTGAAGTTGTTGGCCCAAAAAGAAAAAGTATGTTCTTTATTTATAGTTTTAAACCTTTTTCTTCTATTAAACAGTGGGTGTGGAAATATTTATAACTAAAATTTGTTTAAGTTTGTGACATAGTGTACTCTTAGGGCCATATAAAAGAAACATTTCTGGATAACCTTTAACTATATTTCAGTCCGTCTGGTGTGGATCTGAACCACGTAGAATATTTACGTAAATAGGTTAGAGTAATTTTGCGACAACGCGCTCCTTGTTTAACCTTTCTATTGCCATGAAAAATAAGCCGCATATGTTAGGAAATCTTATAATGAGAAGATTGAGGAAGTAAAACTTTAGAAAATCTTTGATCCTTGTGGAATAACTAATGCAAGACATGAGGGCTCTTCTTTATGAGGTTATCTTGGTGATAGGGGAACATTATTATGGCCATGCTAAGGCTCAATAAGAGAGGTGTAACTTTTCTACCCTTTTGGCCAGCCTGACCAAAACCGCCAAAGAAGTCAACCTTTAAAGGGCTGTAAATGGAAATCAAAGTTGGTTGTGTTTTCCAACGCAAAAACGTATTACGTCAAGCTCTGCATGTAGCAAGGTCAGAAAAAACGAAACATCGTATTCCAGAAGCGTTTGGCTAGGTCTAGAACTGCTTTCTATAATAATCGGTAGTAAATAACATTGAATGTCTTTTTCATAGGCTTTTCTATTCTCATCATCAACAGCAAAGCCAAAGGTTATTGTTTTCTCCAACACTTCACGTGATACGTTTCTATGCGATTTTCCTAAACCAGAAGCCACACGTATTTATCGTTTCAGATGAGGTACCTACAACCTACAGAATTAGTTTATGATACGACGAGTAACTGCAAACTACGGAAAAAATACTGGCGCTCTGATTAGCCGCAAATGTGTCATCCACGACGTCCAGGATGTTACACAAAGCAAGAAAAGAAGTTCAGACTTGTACTTTACTGTACACTGACTTCACACAATCAGTTGTAACACAAAAAAGCGTCAAACGACATTTTAGCTTTTCCTCTAAACCATTGCAGCGGCTTGGGTCACAATGTTAGGTTTCGTTTATACAGGGTTAGCCAAAAGTCTGGAAACAGTCGTATTGTAGCAATACCGATAGACTTAGCGGAATAATAACTCTTGGGGGGTATATTAGACTATCTTATCTACATTCTGGCAGGAAAACAAAATTAATTTAATTATCCAGTTCCGCGTAATTGATATCAACTTTTAATTTTTAAATGGCACCCTAGTATTTTGATGACATTTTCTAAATCTGCATAAAATTCTAGATACGAGAGTGAAGAAAAAATTATATAAAATAATTCGCTTCGCTATAATAAATTAATAAAGTTTGCAGTTTTAGTGTATTTCAGGTATTTGTGCTCCGCCTGCATCATCTAGCTGCATCCTACAGGTGGGGAGTTGGCGTATAGGAATGCAACACTTAAAGTGTAGGGCAATACGGGTCATTAGCAACGGCCGTCAGCCTAGTATCATAATGGCTCCGCCTGTTAACAGGATGCAGCTAGATGATGTAGACAGAGCACAAATACCTGAAATACACTAAAACTGCAAACTTTATTAATTTATTACAGCGAATTATCAATTTATCAAACACATTCATATCAGTGCTGGGTAAAACCATCTCATCGTGTGACACTGTGGAAATTTAATTTCATATAAAAGTTTAAAAATTATTCACACTATGACAAGTTTCACCAAACTTATAGAAATTCGAGAGGTTTAACAATAACATACAGGGAAGTTCAGGAAACTAATCAAGCCCAAAAGCCAAGAACAGCTCTAGTTGTAAGGGAGACCACAAGACGACAAAAATCAAAATTAAGTCTAACCAGAAATGTTCAGTCCATCGGAAAGCCGATAGCAGCGATTTTCTGGCAACAAAAGGCAGAACGTCACTGGCGGCAGTCTACTGTTATCTACAGAAAGAAAGCTTAATACTAAAATTACATCATGACTGTGTAATGCACAACAACAGACAGCTAACAGATTTATAAACATTTAAAGATTTAGAAAAAGTACTTTGCGCACTTATTTCAGATGATCTTTATTTGAGTTTTTCCAGTTTCATAAATACCTCCCACTTGTGGAGAACCCGCTAGTAGTATATGTAAATGACAATTGACATATTGAAAAACAAATTTTTTGAGAATTATGCAATTACCGGTTGTCATTTCAGCACACCGAAAGCAAGTTAAAAGTGTTACTAAAGTCAGTTTATTTTATAAATGGCTTAAAAAAGATGCACAGCAGGCGGGAACAGCGATGTTCATCAATCTTGTATCGTTAAAGCTACGACATTTAAAATCAAATTTTGCAATGTAGAGTAATGCTAACTTGAGAACTCCCCCGTGATTGAAATTACACTCTTCAAAGAAACATTCCATACAGATTATTTTATTCCATTTGTCGCTTTCACTTTCAGATTATTGCAGGATTAAAAATCAGCCAGTTTAAAGTGAAAATTGGTTGTCAATTTATACAGTAACGCTTTGAAATTCAATTCGTAATAGTGTCACGTTACCTTTAAATCTTATTTAGATATTCTTTATCTTTATAAATGACAGACGTAAGCATGGAAGTAATGTAACTTGTTCCTTGGAATTATTCTTTTAAATCCTCAAGCGTCTGGTTCGTAAAAATGACTTCGATCAAAAACAACAAACTTTTTAAAATAAAAATCATCCACCTACAGTAAATTCATATTTATGTGTGGCTTATGGTTAGTAAGGAATCTAATGAATCAAGTCAAATTTACTTCGACTTTTTCAGATTTTGCTTGAACTAGAGGAGGTAAGTGTGCTCTAAATCTTCAAATATAATTTACCATCAGTTGGTTGCAATTATGGTTTTATAGTGTGAAATGGTCGCAACAATCACATAACTCTTGCAAACTGCACGAACTGCAAAGGACATATTTTGTACTTCAGTTGTTTATAAAGTAAGATATAAATCAGCATTCTCTTCGCCGTTTTTCAAAGAAACCAAATCATTATTTGATATGTTCGAAACATTTCGCAGGTATTGACTTAATAAAAAAAGATTAAGCAATATAGCATTGATGATGTAATAGTAAAAACTAGACAAAAGCAGACTTTGAACTGCATACTTGAAAACGTTATATTGGAGATTTTAAAAACATTTTCTTAAGTTTTTGTTTTGGTCTTTGCATCTTTCCAACACAGATAAAATATTAAATAAAAACTAAGTAAGTATTTGTTCTCAAGCGTTTCAAAATTTAAGCTTGGAACGTGATGGTTTGAACATGCTCTACAAAAACCTAAATAAGCATATTCTACCTACTATTCTGCTACTATTCTATCCGTACCCTACACCTCTCTTTCGCTATCTATCAACGATCAAATTACCAAACCCGTTCCATTTGGTCCGGAATTGGTTTATGTTCTCTAATATTTACCGATACTAATTGTCCAATATCCGCCTCTATTGTACTTCGCTTCATTAAATTTGCTAAGTGCTCTAACAATAATAACTGAATTTGAAAACACCTAACGCAATTTAGAGAATCTATAAACTAATGCAAGGAAATTCTTATTTTTATTATGCGTAGCTCTTTTCAATATTACTTGTATGGAGAAAAACAAAATACAATTTTCTTTTAAAATCCCGACCAAGTTAGGCTCTTGCAAAAAAAATAAAATTGTATGGTTAAAAGTGGAACATTAGACAAACAATTATGTAGTCCGTTTTAATTGAATTCTCCGGCACGCAAATATTTAATCAGGTTTGGTTTACCTTTCCGCCTAGTATGAAAAAGCATATAAAAGCTTCACGTTATGATTATGCTTTTTAAAACATCTGCTCAATGCTCAGCTAAAACCTTTCACATTCAAAAATTCGTCTTATTTTAGTCGCTTTTTTGGATACCTATTACTTAAGACGATGACCGAACACAACGTAATATAAAAATGGTTAACGGCATTCATATTTAAGTAAAAGTATTTTAGTCTGCATTCTTGTCTTTTTTCTTTTCCTAACGCGGTAAGATTTTCGAAGTAATTCCAACTGACTATTAAAATTTAATGCCATAAGAACTTCCTGTTATCACATTCGTATAAAGGCAGAAACTCATTTTAAATTTTTTAATTCGCAAAAAAAAATAAAGAAAAATATAACAAAAGCTTAGCTCAAAGACTGCGTAGAGAGATGAAATTAATTTAAGATTTATTTCCATACACCGTAGAGATGCGTTCTGGCACGTCATCCATTTTACTCATTCTCAACGCTTAATAAAAACGCGGTTGGTAATAAGTAGCTGGTAGTCAACGTATATTATAAAATACTACCACTTTTAATTGCAGCATGTCAGGTATGAAATGCTCGAGTTTAGAAGAACACGTAAATTGTAACACTAATATGCCATGCATAAAATTTTACTGAAATAAATTACCCGAGATCTTAAATAATCTTTTTTGTAACTTTTGTTTTTTTGTTTTTTATTATTATTTAAGAGACAGTACAACAGCTTCCGTGCGACTTCATTTTTTCGCTATAAGAAAAATGTTTATATGTTGGATTTCTACATTTGAAAAGAAAGATGCAAGAATAAATAGGAATCTTAAAGACCAATGGGAAATTAAAAAGAAATAATAATAAACAATATGCACATCTCTTTAATAGAATAAAATTATTGCTTTAATGACAAAAAATACACAAGGTGTATAGATATGTTCTCCGCATTTAAATAAAAAAAAACCTCCGTACTATTCCCAAATTGCAAAAGAGAACATAAATATTATCCAAATGCCTTCTAGTTCCTGAACTTTTAACATAACGGAATTTGAAATTTTTGGTAACCCCGAATAAAACATCTGGGACAATTGGAATTTTCCTCCTTCAGTCTTTCCTTTCAACATACTGTTAGCGACACAGATTTTGGTAACCGCATAGGAAAAACACCAAGAGAATTATGCCTGGGATTTTCGTGGGTCGATTAGTTAACGCCCCCTAGTTTGGAAATTATTTTCCTCAAAGACAGTGCCCTAACGACTGTCATAAAAGCATTAACTGTTGTTTCAAACTGTGAGGGAGTTATTAATGTGATTGTCTTAAAAATATCTCAGTAACGGCAATTAAGTACTTTTATTGACCGATTTATTTAAATGCAAGTGAACTTGATCGTTACAGAAGATGTCGAGATCTTCAAATAAAATCATCATCATTCCTCCAGCAGAAGTCAGTCTTACTGGATAATGTTATTGAAAATTTTAAATTTCCATCAGAATCCTTGTCAGGCTAGATTTACTAATGTGAAGCAGTGTCCTGTTTTCCCATCAAACTCCGAGGAGTCTTCCGCAGGGCTACACAAACACGCTCTATATTTTCTAGGGTAGGTAGGGCCCCCATTTATCTAATGCTACACAATTCCAGGAACTGCGGCTGGTTGCTCTATTGTATCGGTGGGTATGTTAAAACAGGAATGATCTAAGTAGTTGCAGTATCTTCTAAAACAGCAAAAACATCGTCAGTAGGTTTTCTAATTAGCATCAAAGAAGATATTCTGAAAGGAATCACGACTGGGTCGTCTAGATTCTCTTTTTCTTGAACTTTCGTCGAGTAGTATCATCTAACGCCATATCAGTTAACAAAGTCAAGATCTGCATTAATTATTTCAGGAGTCCCAGGTGCTTGGCCAAAAACTTGTAGTGCACATTAAGATACATTTTGTTGAAAATAGAGGTTAAAATCCCATTTGTATTTTGACTTAAAGAAAACGAGAATACATTAGGAAGACTGAACACATGAAAGAACTGTATAACTATTTTTTTAAGGTTAGTAGAATTTAAAAAAAATTGCTGTGGTACCATGACACCAAGTCCAAGTCAAAAGAAAGAAAAATTAAACTTCCTATGATGTAAAGCTATTCAAAAAGTTTTTACAGCAGCCCTTCAGAATATGAACAAATATCTATTATGTAGTTGATTTTCTGTTTTTGTTTTTGTGCAATGTAAAACATATAGAGCGTAAAAACGAACCTGTAGATAAATAATACTCTATAACAACCCAAACAACCTCAAATCTGGAATCTCCATAGTGCCACAAACTGCTCCTTGTATAAAGTAAAATCTAGGGGCTTTGTATTGTTTAAATTTTCTTGTCTTACAATTGATTAAATTATGAAAGGTCAAAAGAGAAGGTCTTTATTTTTATAATCATGACAAATAAGTTGTTACGGTTTGATTTTCACTTAGGTCATTAATTTATCAAATTTCTGTCTGCGTCCAGCTTTAGCAGAATAAATTCGTTTTAATCTCACTTTCTTCAATAAATTTGCATTTTTGGTGTTCTTAGAACTTTTATCATGTTTCCGCTTTGCAGAAAAAGCATAACTTGAACGACGTTGGCCGTAAAGTTTCAAAGTTGGCGTTTCACCGTTTAATAATTTTTTTTTGCTATTGCCAGATTAGGGCTTGATTCGATTTTATTTTTCCGGACACTGACGGTTGTGTTTCTTTTCTTTTGTAAACCTCTTTTCCTTATGCTTTTTCCCTTTTTTTCTTATTTTACCAAATCGATCGCATATTTGGGAACAGTACCCCGTCTATTCGAGGAGGATACCGAAACCCGTCCGCGAAAAGGTCCTCACACCAGCTCCTGTACAGAAGCTATATCAAGAATACTCCGTTTTGATATACAATGTTTCTAATTTCCTTCTGTGGAAGTGAACAATAACAAAAGCAAGCCCTATCGTATTCTTGTGTCATATTGTCAACTTACTTTTTGTTATTAATTAACTTTCAAGTAAATCCTGCATAGTCAATAAGTAATTATTGTACAATTCCTTTGAAATAATTTTAGATAGAAAAGGAAGCGTTGAAACTTCTTTACGGCAGCGAATATTCTTATCTTTTGAGCATGAAACGTTCTTCAATAAAAATTTATTTATAAAATCCAACTTGCAAATAAACATTAACTTTTATTCAAAACTTCATGTAATTTGTAAAATTAAACTTTTTTGTAAGGCAAAATTAAATTAAGATTACAGTCATTTGAATTTAGCAATTTGGGTTTAACCCCCTTCATTTATTGTAATCGCAGAAATTAATCTTACTGATATAGAAAATTGCGAGTAAATACAGGATGGTAGGAAATGTATATGCTGTTTCAAACATTACTCCATTAACCCCCTTCGTTGTAATTAATCAATACCCAAACTTTAAGACGTACCACCCTGAATTTCTAATTTTTCTTCGTAAATAAAAACAGACTGCGCCGACCTACTTAATCCGTCTGCGAACTTTGTCTAATTTTACTGCTGATATTAAATTCTCTTTTTTTTAATTTAGCTTTTGCACTTAATTAACTTTATTTAATTGCAAATTGTTGCCAATTATTTCAGGATTAGGGTAATTAAGAATTTATTTTGCACATTCTGTATTATGCTGATTTGAACTTGCTATATTTACTATTTGTTTTATGTGAATTATTTACTTCTGACTGTATGTATTATATGTAGAATCATATTTTTTTCTCTGTTTTGACTTAAGGCGTTCTGGCGCCCTAAATAAATTTTGAACGTTGTCGAGCTGGCAGATTAGAATTTTATTTGGAAGCCATCCTTGTTTGGGGCTCTATTTTATTTTTCCGGGCACGTAGGGAACCCCGGCCTCACCGGCGAGCTATGATGACTCCGCTTTAAAAGCGGATTTGTAGGTAACAAAGTTTATATCTGAATAAACGCCACTGCAAGGTATCTAGAAAATGGCAGAGAAAGAGCCTTTTCAACTGGAACAACAACAGTTTCTAGTCTTCAGCATTTTTCATGTTAAAAATACTTATCATCAATAGTAGTAATAGCATTGTGAGCGTCAAAGTTACAATATATCATTGTTGTTAACAGCCTGGAAATTGCAATGTCTATAATGGACAGAAGCTTAACTTCTAGAAACCAAAGTGGTAATCCTGTATTGGAATCGAATCATGTGAATTTAAAATAATCGCTAAGAACAACCCCCTTAATGTTTTCGGCTCCTTTTTGTTTCGGAGGCTGTATGCGTTCGTCCAAGCTACTAACCAGTTTCAAAGTTTATGCTGCTCCTCACCAAATCTGTGTGAAGTCTGAAGACATTTGTTTGCAACTATAAAGTAAAACACCATTTTTTTAATTTCTATTTGAAACTTAAAAATTCAGATTTTTGCAAATTACGCGAAAATTGTTTCTAACAAAAGTAATTTTTTGATACCCAAATCGATATGACGTCGAATATTGACTTTGGGTAACCTAAGTGTTTTATCTATAAAAATCTGAAAATATGAAAGTTGTTATAACTGATTTTAAAAATTAAAAAGATATTGTTTTGTCTTAAATACCGTGGAAGGCAGAGCATAATAGTGCGTTTAAAAATTATTATCAATCTCCAGACATACGTAGGTGTAACAGTAACAACTTTAAGAGTTTCATGTTTATTATCATAGAATTTCTAGAATAAACCGTAGGCAATAATTTAAAGAATGAAATTAAGTGTTTTCAGTTTACTAAACCAAAACAATTTTTCAAATTATGTTTAGCTAAAGCACTAAATTTATCGCTATGTTTCAGTTTTGACAAAAAGCGAATCCTGATATTTCACATCTATAAACATGTCGAGAGAGAGAAATGACACCAAAAACGCTTAATAGTGAAGGATGAACACTCACGGAAAAATATTTTTGCAAAAACAAAAGATGAAGTGCATGTTATTAAGCATCAGCGAGTTAAGAAATCAATACCAAAAATACTACCATCAAATAAATTACAGCAATTTTAGGATGTTATCCTATTTAAATAATTGTTATAATAATAATAATAATAATAATAATAATAATAATACGCTGATCCGTTAACAACACTAAAACTAAAACACTTTCATTTCGCTTTTTAGATTCTTACATTAATAATAATTAATAGTAACTTGACTTACTCGTATCATACCATCGCCATCTAAATCAACTAAAGTGTTAAACACGTACCTGAAAAAGAAGAAAAACAGAGTTAAGTTATACTCTCCTAGTAAGTGGTATCTGTTTGGTTTACAACAATAATTAACTGAGTAAATGGTTGATAAGGGAATAAATTGCACAACTGTAACTTGGTTTTTCGTATCAGGAAAATATTCACAGCAGAGATTATAATGTAATCCATAAATAATTTATGACTTTAGTTAATAGCAGCACGTATAATTATTACACATCTTGCTATACTTAAGCATAGAATTACTTTTTTGATCCACCAAGCCTTCATGTAAAATTATGTCTTGCCAAGATATAAGTTCACAAAAAATAAGATTTTACGACTGCTGGTAAAATAAGTGTTCCTGTGTTAAAAACTTTGAAAATAATTATCACTTTCATAAAAAATACTTCAACAGGAAATGTACAAGCATAATAACAGAGTTAAATTTAAAAATCAGTAAAAATATGTATATTTACTAGTTAGGTATACATACAACAAAATTAGTAAAACTCACTATTCTACTGTGTTTAAGGTTTAGATATAATCGTAGATATACAGGATAGTAAAGTTTTGCAATTTTATCAGAACTTTGTTATTATATAATTACGATCTAATGCAGTACGTGGGCGTTAAGACTAAACTCTCTCATATTTGTAATGCACAATTACTCAAAGTGAAGTTTTGTATTGCAAAGATCTGAAAATAAGATATTTCAAGACACTTATGTGAGTCAGTTTCAGTCAACTAGAACCTTTCTTTCCTTGATTGAGAAGAAGATTATAACCTCTTTATAAGGCAGCTGGTCTAATTAAAAGAACAATTGACCCCACGCCTCCAATCATAGCCTATGGACATGTATGGATATTAGGAGTTTGGGCCCATTAAAGAAGACGTTTTTTTTGGATTATTCAAAACTAGCGATTGCACATAAAATTGTTTCAATTTTAGAACTCTGTAGATTATGTAGGAATATAAGTACACCTAGTCTATAACAGTGGTAAGCCATATCGGTAAGCTTTGGAATATAGACCATACCATATATCTCCCATATTGAGTGAGCACGGAATACCAAAAGAAGTCTAAAGTGAGTTAGTAGATAGTAATCATAAAATATACTCAGAAAATCTCTGTCTTTTTCCTGACCTATTAGTAGCAAACAGATCTAGAAGCCTATAGCATCATTTTGCCCATTTTAGAGATATACTTTTAACTCCCGCTGTTGAATAACTTGAAGACAGAAGCAGCATTTCGAAGCAAGCATATTGAAGATCTCGACTCTACTAAATATTGGAAGCTGATTCAGCAAGAAGATTTGTATCGTCTAAGTTACTGCACGAATAGTATAATCCATATAGTTAGTAACGTACGTTTCAAATTGAGTGTGTGGATTACCTCATTTAGGTAACAGAAACATTTCTGATCAAGACAATCCTAACCTAATTTTGAGACATTATTGCAAAGTTAGATCGTGCAATTAATTACGATCGTGGTATTAGCTGCTAGATATGCAAACAGCGCAAAAACAAGATGTTCATGACAAAGATTTGTGTACGCTAGAATTGAAGAATTTAAATCTAACAAAATACTCACAAGTTCCCTCCTCAATACAAAACGTTTTGAAACGACCCATTCAAGATAAAAGCTATAAGAGCTTCTCGGCGCCGCCCGCCGTTAAGCTCTCTATCATCTAAGCTCTCTTCTTTTAATCCCCCTTAAAATTGAAACAGATTTGGCAACAATTATTGATTGAGATCCTCCACTAAACTGCTTTAGTGTCCCAAGTTATAGTCGCTACTTTATTCAAGCTCGAACTTGAGCTCTACTTAAGCATGCTCTAATAGTTTATAGTTAAAACTGTAACGGTCTTTTGTAGTCACCCTACCGTTACATGTATTTCACCACCCCGCATTTGTAAAACACCGTGTATAAATATAAATTTCCTTTAATAGCTTATTTTTCCTGTTATGGAAATCTTATTCAGATTTATAGTGTTGTTTCTTAAAAGGGGGTTAAGCTCCAGAACCTTGGGTTAGCAGGGTAGAGATCCATTGTTTCACTCGTTATGATAACTTTGTTTTTTTTCCGTTTGATAATTTACAATTACTTCTCGCTTATTCAAGCGGATCCTTGTGTTTATGTTCCCATAAACCCTGCTATTCATTGTTTTGCATTTAAACCCTAACTTGTATTCTTTTGTGTAAAATTTGTTAATTTCTTCTTTCGCTGAGTGTGATAATTTACGTACCGGTTAACAATTTCCGAATTCTGAGGGAAAGTGGAGAGCCTGGCGTGGCAAAACAAATCGAGACGCGACCAGTGCACCAGTGCAGATCTTTCCACCCGCTGAGGTAACTTCGATTCTTGTGAATGAAGAAAAACCATTTCTAGAGGGGTAAGTTATCTTGATCTCTTGCATTCCCTGTGTCCTCAATTCTGATTGTTGTTCCTTGTCTCCAGGTTTTTTGGTTAGATTCCGGAAAGTTTAACTCTGGTAATAATTATTTTACAAGAATTCTTCATGGGAGTTCCATGAAGCCCTGTTGGTAACCGGAGGCTCCGTACTGTCGTAGTATCAGTGATTGCTGGGACTGAAGTCGTTTCCACGTCTTATTGTTAGACCAGGAGATGTTGGGCCCAGGGGGCACCTAATCTAGAAGATTCTCTACTCCTATTTCATAGTAAAAAAGATTATAATAATTTTTTCTGGTCCCGAACTTTTAAGAAATTTTTGGTGTAATTCAGTAACCCAAATCTTCACTTATTTTACTATCATTTGATCAATTAAATAAAGTAAATTTTTTATTTAATCCTTCAAAGTTCATTTAGGAAATGATTAATTTTTTTATAATCCATTCCTTTAGTAATTATTACAACCAATTACCATCTTTTACTTCGCTCTAATATAATGCTATCGCAAAAGTTTTTCAATGTTAAAATTTTTTGAATATTTAAGTTTTCAGATTTTACTTGAAGGTTACCCTTAATCTTTATTACTTAGGATTACATTAACAGTCTACAGCTTCCGATCGGAATCCGATTTCAAGATGTATGGTAAGACCAAGATCATTTGATGTTACATAATTTTGTTTTTAATTTTTTTAACTTAATTTGATTTACACTCGGGTTAATTATAAATCTGTGTTTTCCAAATTTTTTAATTTTAAATTAATAGTTTTTAGAAATTTCTATAAATCCTTAAATTTTTCGTTTATTTTCCTTGAGCCTTTTAATACGTAGCGTTTGAACGGATTTAGATTAACAGCCGAGTGTACCTTAAGATAGCAATTGTTTAAATTTTTATAGCTTAACCTTCGAATTATTCTGTGCCAATATTCAATTTTTCTTTGCATTAAATTTTTAATTTTGTATTCAACTTATTAAACCTTTTCGTAGTTAAAATTTGAGATTTAATTAACGTCATGAATTAGAATTAATTAAACTATTTGCAATTTTGGGTTTAAGATTCTGTTACTAAACGTTGTTAATAAATTTTTTTGTTTATTAGTTAAGGCTTAATAACTTTATCCTTTTATAACTAATGATTTTAGTTTCATATTAGTATGAAAATATATTCCTGCTTTTTCTTTTGTTAAATTTTTGAATACATACCAGGTGTATACCTATGAAATGAGACTTTTTTTCAATTTTAAACGTTTATTAACAAAAAATGGTTAGAAATTTAATCTTCAAAATAATAGCCATCGCTAGCGACACATTTTACCCATCTCTCAGGCAATTTGTGAATGCCGCGCCAAACAAATTGGCCGTCTTTGGCCGCAAACCAATCATCGAACCATTTTTTGGCTTCTTCGTGAGAATTGAAGCGCTGCTCTGAAAGTGCGTGGCCCATCGATGCAAACAAATGATAATCGGAAGGCGCCAAGTCTGGTGAGTAAGCCGCATGCACCAGCGGTTCCCATTCGTACGTCTCCACCAATTCCCGGGTCGCTCTTGTTCGATGTGGTGGTGCATTGTCATCAAGAAAAATTACTTTGTGACGCCGATCGGCATATTCTGGGCGTTTTCGGTGTATAGCGCTGTTCAAATCGGCCAATTGTCGTTGGTAGCGTGCACCGTCAACTGTTTCACCTGGTTTTAATAGCTCGTACCAAATCATACCATGCTGATCCCAGAAAACACACAGCATTGCCTTGCGGCCGAAGCGATTTGGTTTGGCCGTTGATTTTGGCTTGTGGCCGGGCGGACCATACGATCGTTTACGCTTGGGATTGGAGAAATACACCCGTAACGATTCGATGCAAAAAAGACTTCCTTTTGAACCGGGAGGGCAGCATTTCACAAGTGGTTTTTCGGTTCTCTTGCTGCCTTTCAGTCAGTTCATGCGGCACCCATCTTCCGACCTTTAAAATCATGCCCATGTCTTTCAAACGTTTGCAAATGGTTTTCTGGGTCACTCCCAACTGCTCTGCCATCATTTCTTGCGTTTGACCATCATCTTCATTCAACAATGCTTGCAATTCGGTGTCCTCAAACTTTTTCGGTGGCCGGCCACGTTCCTCGTTCTCCACGCTAAAATCACCACTTCGGAATTTTTCAAACCACCTGAAGCACTGTGCTCTGCTTAGAGCATGTCCACCGTAAGCTTCTATAAGCATTTGATGAGCTTGAGAAGCGTTTTTCTTCAATTGATAACAGAAAATCAACGATGTCCGCAAATCGTAGTTTGAAGGCACGAAATTCGACATTTTTAAGAGCGAAAAAAATGCGTTGTTGTATGAAACATCACAAACAATGAATTGAATATTGTTGACAGATGACAGACGAAAAAAATAAGACATTTGGGACAGTTTAAAAATACTCCTAGCGACATCTGTGGTCTAATAGCTGAAAGTCTCATTTCATAGGTATACACCTAATAAACCTTACTTTTTTACAATATATTTGTGATTAAATATAAACTCCTGTGTTCTATTGTGAGTATATGATGATCTCTACTTTCCCACACCTATAAGCAACCCACTTGAATTCAGCTGGCCTAGGACCAAGCGGTCCTAGTTTTCATTCAGGTTAATACGGTAACGCAAGCCTTTTTTATGTTACAAGACTTAACTTGAAAAGAAGAACTCGTACGGGTGCTCCAACACCAGATAAAGAAATAAGAGACTTGAGTTTAGCTTGTGAGCTGAGAATGTGCCCTAAAGCAAAGAATGCTTGTTGAACTCAAGCATACACTCCCTCAAGTACTGACTGTAAATATAGACATAACAGAGCAAATGAGTACACGGTTCGGGTTGCGCCCTCGGACGGGCCACCTGCGGTGGTTTTTCTTTTCAATAACCTAGCTTAAGAACACTAATACGAGTCGGGCTGCGTGTTTCGTGTCTTCCCCCTTCTTTACTATCTGATCCCCTCCATTTTTACGAAGAGAAACTACTTCTGCACAGAAAGAAAGATACCAATGTCAATGTGAGAGATCCTCTACAACGTTTCATATTATGTGTCACATTTACTTGCGTACACAATTCAAGATATCTTGAGGTCGCTTTTTCCTGTCGCTGCTATAGGCTACTTCACGAACTGAAAAGATAAAGCAAAGTGTCAGTGAAGAAAACCGATTTAAATAGAATAAAATTCAGTATCGTCGGATATTTCGCGTATGGAGAGCAGCGCGGAGAGAGGTGATCAATATTGAGCATTTTATACCGCCGCTATAAGAAACGGTTGAAAAGCATGATATAGCTAATATACAACAAATTGAAGTTTTAGTTGTTTAGATTTTAGATTACCGAAGTCATTTTTAATATAACCCAGCTTTCGGCATGGCGGGAACCAGTACAGTTCAATATTAATAAGCATTGTTCATCTAAATCAATATGTGTTTTTCTCCGTTTTTATATAGAAATCTTCAGTGTTCAATTATAAAAAAACATTTGAAAATATGAGTTCCTTAACGTCCAGAAAAATTAAATAAGAGAATCTCAAAGAAACGGTCATTATTAATGTCAGCCCTCGTTTATCTACTAATGGTCTTTGCCATGCCTAAGTTTGAATATAATTAGCCAGAAAAACATTGTGACAAGAAACCTTCAGTGGAGGTGAACAGAGCTTCTAGGTTTAACCCATAATAAGCTGTGATGGTGATCTCAGTACTTTGCAAGAAATTCAAATAAATTATCAACAATCTTTTAGAAACACTAAATATCTACTTGTAAATGAGTGAACTCTTAACACATCGGATACAAACAATGGCACTAGACAAAATGTTTTGCTTGGCTGTAGTTTACCTGAAACTTAAAAGTGCCCATGAAAGTTTGATAAAACTCGAAAACAACTAATCAGCTTAAAAATTAGTATTGATTTGCAAATTTCGAAATATTTTAAAAGCTAGTTTTGCACATCTACAACTATAAGTAATCATGAGAGAAAATCTCCGCGTCACTAATATGTGTTACAAGTACCGACATACCTTACACGGCACATTGATATGTGTTAGACAAACATGTATGAACACACCAAATTTAGTATCGAGAATTGCAACATAAATTAGTGACCCGGAGATCTTCTCTTGTGGTTACACTTGTATTTAGTTTGTAATACTCAGTCTATTGAGTAAACATTGTCAAAACAAATGAATTGAAATGAAAAAGAAAAGAAGCAAGAAAAGAATTTTAACAATATAACAAATCAGATTTCACACTCTAGCTAAAATTCGAAATTCCTTTAAGATACTTAAACTTGCCATGCTAGAAACATAATACGTTTACATTTAGGACACTCTTAACCTTTAGCTCTTCATCAAATCTTCCAGTATTTACAGAGCCGTTCCTAAATTGCCTTACCTTGCTTTGCCCATCTTGTAGGGGCCTTACTTAAGTCAAAAATATAACACAGAAAGAAGAAGTAAAAGATAATAACAGACATAAAGATCTTTATTAAGGAATCGTTTCAAAACACAAAGCCGTTAAACTGTATTGAACGACATATCTACCAGTGATGTATAACATCAAGTTATTGATGCTACCAGAAAAAATAAAGCGTCAGCTTTGTAAAACATCAAGATGTTTTCGAATATAAACGATTAAGTCCTGCAAAAGTTGACTGATATGACAGAGTCGTGGGTAAGTTAGATTTACTTATAATACAAGGGTTGCTATTTATATTTCTGGCCTTGGCAACACTGACTGTTTCCAGGCATTAGCTGACATTTCCGGTGTAAACTTTACATTGTTGAACATAACCTCAACCACAACATTTTGTCATTTGAGTGCGATTAGTGTTGTTTGCAGTTAATTGAAAAGTGCATTCCCTAGTAAAAAATGGAATTGACCCGTGAACACTTTCGTGCAATTATTTTTCATAACTTTCGACGTGGATTAGCACGACAAGAGTGCACCAATGAACTGAATACATTATATAGCGATGAAGCTCCATCCTACAGCACTGTAAAGAACTGGTATAATGAATTCAAACCTGGCCGATGTTCACTCCACGACGAAATCCGTGAAGGCCGTCCAAAATCTGTCGTTGTGCCTGAAAACATCGATGCTGTGCGTGAATTGATTAAACAAGATCGTCATGTGACATACCGTGAGATTGAGGCATCTTTGGGCATTAGTATGACTAGCATCAACAAGATATTACATGATCATTTGGTCGTAAAAAGAATTTGTTCCCGTTGGATCCCGCACAACCTGACCAACGCTCAAAAGAAGGCTCGCGTCGACTGGTGCATTGAAATGTTGAAAAAATTTGCGAAAAGTGCATCAAAGGCTGTGTATAACATCTGCACAGGTGACGAATCATGGATCTACGTATATGACCCCGAAACAAAACAGCAATCAACTATGTGGTTCTTTCAAGACGAGCCAAATCCAACAAAAGTTGTTCACGGAAGAAGCACATCGAAGCAAATGGTTGCCTGTTTCTTTGGCATTACCAGTCATGTGGCAACAGTGGCGTTAGAGCAACGTAAGACGGTCAACTCTGAATGGTACACAACCATTTGTTTGCCAGAAGTCATTGGAGAAATTCGGAAAACTTCAAAGAAGAGGCGAATCATTCATCATCATGACAATGCAAGCTCTCACACCGCTGCTCAAACAGTTGAATATTTAACCAGCCAGAAGGTCGAGTTGATGGGCCATCCACCATACAGCCCTGATTTGGCACGCAATGACTTCTTTTTATTCCCGTACTTCAAAAACAAACTGCGTGGTCAACGATTTTCAACACCAGAAGAAGTCGTTTCTTGTTTCAAAATGCATATTTTGGAGCTGCCTCAAACAGTGTGGAAAAAGTGCTTCGAAAATTGGTTCAAACGTATGGAAAAGTGTATCGATCTTAATGAAGAATATTTTGAAAAACAATAAAACTAGTTTCGATCATAAATACTTGTTTTTTCATTGTTAGGCCAGAAATATAAATAGCAACCCTCGTAATAAAGCTCCTAGCAGTTAAGATTTATGTTGCTACGATAATTCCTCCCATTGAGAATTTAGTAAAAAGTATCAAATTATTATATTACTTGTAACAGATATATCTGAATGATCGTTATCGTATTAAAAGTTACTTTCTGATTTACACATACTTGTGGAACACGCTGTACATTATTCATGCATTCCTCTAGCACATTTTAAATCACTGACCAGGTATACGAGAAGGATTTTACATGTAAATTTAAAGCAATTCAACTTTATACATGCTCATGGAACCTGCTTACTTAAGTATAAAAGTTAAGGAAAAGTGCTTTGCGAACGCTTTCGTATAATTACCTTGCGCTGAATATTAGGATTATGTTTATACATCATAATGTTAATGCGCATTGTGAGTAGGCACTTATGAGCGGTAATTAAAGGATACGAAGAAAGTTAAAGGCATTTTAGCTCAAGTTGTATCACCTATTCCATAAAAATCTTTTTATGCGTTCGAAACGGGCTCTTGAAATTCAATAAAGAATTCCGTATTCTCGTTGAGCATTTAAATTTATAGAGAAATTATATACTATAATTTAATATTCCTCTACAAACCTCATTTTTACTGTAAAGCTCTAGACGCGTGGATAAAATAAATTTAAAGCAAAATAATATTGCAAGATCATTGTATACACAAGCACGTGGATACTCTCACAGAGTATTTACTTATAATTTAAACTTCTAAAGCATCATGGATGAACGTTTATCATTTTTCTATGTGGGAACGAAAGGGGAAAGAGAGCATTTAAAACTTGGTTGCCATACTGTTTGCTTACTTTATTTTCTATTGGTGGCGTTTTTATATTTCTGTAATTATTAATTATGAGTTATTTGCTTACATGGTAATAACTAATAATGACGAAGCAAAAGTGTAAATTTAAACCCTGGGAACAACTTTGAAATTTCTTATAAAGTAGAGTGAATTACAAAAATGTATTTAAACAGTTACAACACCAAATACAGATGCATCAAGAATGATTAAGGCTTATCGTATAATTACAAGATGCAAGAAAAATAGATTTCCTGTCGAAGTTAGCACAAAGATCTTGTCAGGATGCAAAAGGAAATAAATATCAGTAATTATCCTTATGCAAGTTACTTTATCAAATCACGTACGGACTTAGTCCTTTTCTAAATGCCGTAAGTTTCCGAAAGCCATCTGTTATCAGAGATAGGATCGTGCAGTATAATATACGTACTACCTTAGCATTCCAACAGTCCCACAACATAGAATAGTACAGTATTGATATCTCATGATCATAATACCGTTACTACACTATACTTGAATTCATCTTCTCTCTATTCCAACACGTGATCAAAGTCACCATGAATAACCAGGACGTGCAAAAGGTTTTAAGAATCATATAAACTTTTCTTAATCAGAAACAGAGTACATGAACGAATTGTCATTTATTCACATTTCGATGTAGACGCTTCCGCATGTATCTATCATGATGTCACATGCAGTACCTACGTGAACTCGTTCAATACTTAATCATATCTCCTCGTACTATCTACGAGTACGTCATTATTATGATATAATAAATAAAATAAATCATAAGTAATTACCTTCATGATAGACATATGTGGAATAGGAGGCAAGTTCTACATTAATAAGCAAGAATCTAAGAAGTAACTGATAATAACCCAAGCAGGTTAATAAAATAGGAATTTAAAGGTTCGATTAAACGCTTCCAATTTCTTGTTTAAAACAAAAGTAACCAAACGTTTCTTCGTAATTCTGCAATATAAATATAAAGCAGATTATCTGAAGTTAACTAGATCATAATTAAACGTTGAGATGCTTTTATATTATTAAAAGACGGCAACATCTTAAAAACATCAGCAAACAAGCTCAAGCTGAGATTTCTTGTAATATACTCGCATAAAGATGCATAGAAAATTGCAACTCGGCTACTGCAGTCAGTAATTTCTGGATTTTTTTTTATTCTTGTCGGTTACCTTTTCGTCTAAATCTGTAAGAGTTGTAAAATTGATAATTATAGATTCATGGCATCGTTTAATTTAGAACAATGTTTTCAATCGGTATTTCCTTCCGTATTGTCTTAAATTGGATTTTACAAGTGAACGTCTTTTAATAAGAAGTAAATTCTTTATCTTATTTAAACTTTATAAAATTACTATCTCTTATAAGTTGTCCCTTGAAGAATTTAATCAGGTCTCACGTTAGGGGCTACTTGTTACTACTGTACGTAACTCATTAAAAAAAAGCTTACACTAGTTTCTTAATTGGTAACTTCCTACGTAGATAAGATATGTTGGTTTCTCCAGAAGCCGTGCACTCTTCTTTATTTACAAGAAAAAATCTATAAAATCTAAATTCAAATACTGAACACTTGAGCTTATTGGAAAATATTTCTTTAATGCCTTCAAACGTTGTATCACTGCATCTCATTTCACAGCTTGATTCTTCTTTTTCCCTTTGATATCACATTGGAAGATGAAGGTACTAAACGGCAATACCAGAAGCAAATTTCTAAATAATAATTTATCTCGGTAACCGTACTGGACTTTGAAAAATACTTTATCGCATTTACTTTCTTGGGGCATCAAGATAGAGTAGATATTGTACGCTGGGTCTATAAAATTCGTATTTTGCTAAAGCGACTTTCTTCAATATTTCGAAGTGCTTCTCGAAAGTATCGTTGACTATTACCATACCAAGGTATGCAAACACGTTCGGCTGTACGCTATCCTCGTAATCTCAAACCCTGTTTCG
The DNA here is from genome assembly GCA_011009095.1 of Ignelater luminosus. NCBI lineage: Eukaryota > Metazoa > Arthropoda > Insecta > Coleoptera > Elateridae > Ignelater > Ignelater luminosus. The sequence continues at coordinate 74,718 of VTPC01090212.1, read as the reverse complement.
GAAACTGTAATTGCGCACCTTAACATTAGATTCGACAGGGATCTACCAAAAGGCACTGGCGTCGCGTAGCTTGTTAAATGTTTGATACCTATGGCAAAGAGTAGGCATTCCTCTTCGTGGCCGTATTCAGTTCCTTCCCATCAAAGAACAAATGATATTCACCGCTGAGCAACTAACAAATAGTAGTCTCCCTTTAGAAATCATCACTTGAAAAGGCTATACATATATCTAATATAATTTAATAACATGAAATTTGGCAGACATCACAAGTCTTAAGAAAAAGAAAATAAAGTTGGTTAAGGCACTTGATTCTAGAAATATCACCGCACCTCTGCGAGTTATCAAAACTTACCGTAGTACTAACCGTTACGTTAGTGATTATAGAAACTTTTTCTGACCGTGGAGATAAATGCTGCCAGTGCTTTAAGAGACATTAATTTTTTCTAGGTCTTAGACTGCCTATATGCCAAATCAACAAGTTGACAACCCAGCTGACAATCCTAAAGAAAAAAAATTAGAAAAAAACACTTCTCAGAATAACTTCCTTTATGTATTGTTTTTTGTATAAATAACTAATTTCTTGATTTCAAGGCCACCAGAACCATGAATAAACTCAGTAGAGATTAAACAAGTATGTTACTCTCTCTACAATGATCACTTAAAATTCTACGTAAAGACAGATTGAATTTGAATCTGTGCTCATGTCAGTAGCAAACGTCAATACAGCAGTCGCATTTCCTTAGACGTTGAAGAAATGCATTGATAGTATTTTAGATAGATCTACTGAGGGTAGCTAACATCAAGAAATTGAGTTAAGATGACCAACGCAACATTGGAAAAGCAATACGAGATATGGAAATCCTTCAAACAAGCAACGTCAAGCACACTTACGTCAAAAACAAGATGAGCAACTAGCTTGTGCTTTGAACAAATTCTCAATAAAAAACCACAGATTTTAGTAAGGCATAGGATGAAAAAGCCTACTTAATACGGTTGACGACAATACGCAAATGTAACTGCGAGTTCCAAATAGTACAAATTCATTTTTGGTCATTGGTCGAATAGTTATGTTAAAGAAATTATTGCAAATCAAAATCAATTTAGTCAGCGTTCTGTTGCCTCCTTCGCTGCCTGGTCTGCTAACTCGTTCCTAGTTATGCCGACATGTGCTTGAACCCACGAGAAGCTGACTTTCCATAAGTTTTCGGAAAGCCCTATTATTTTTCTCCTAATTTCTTCAATTATGGTTTCTTGTCGTAAGGATTCCAGGGTTATTCTGCTATTTGTGTATATCACTGCTGTTCTTTTGTTTTCTGGAATGTCTCGAATCTCCTCAAGGTTTTCTAGGAACTCTGCCTAATTATTGCTGCATTTATTATGCAATTTATGTTTTAATGTAGTCATTATTTGTTTATTTCGGTAAATTATCACTCCGATACCTACTTTCCCTTCTCTTTTGCTTCCATTCGTGTATACTTCGAATTCATATACTTCCTCGCTTTGCGTTTCTTGAATGTTTGGAACGTCAGCTGGATGAATCCAGCTTTGAACTTTACTTGGTGCGTCGTATGATAGTTCTTCTATGTCTTTCTTTCTTTTAACCATTTCATATGTTCTTGCAGCTTCTTTTAATTTTATTATTATTGGTGTTTCTGCTGCTACGATACAGGATGTTTGATATTTTGATATTGATATTCTTTGCAGTCTTTCCAATTTCTTTTGGTTTTCTTTTGGTCAGAGCTTTTGCCCACACATATGATAGCCCCTTTATAAATTGTTTTTACAACTTCATGTTTTAATCCCCTATTTACCCTAGCGGATCTTGACAGTGAAGCAACCAGTTTTGCACATTTATCTGCTATATAAGTCAAGTGATTATCAAATGAAAATTTCGTTTACTTCTTCTAATATCTTTTCATCCAGACAAATTTCCATTTTCTTCGTAGTAGACCTTTTATTAAACACTACTAAAACATTCAATTTTTCTTCGTTAAATTTCATTTTGTGGGCTTTGGCCCACTTTGATATCTTGTATGTTGCCTGATTGGCATAATTTTCTTCCTCTGTCAACTTGCCTCCTTTTGTTAAGACAATGAGGTCATCTGCAAATGCAACTACTTCTGTTTGCTTTGCAAATGGGATTCCAACAAGGAGTTGTAATGGATGCTCCAGAATCCAGGTCCACAACAAGAACCCTGCGGACATCTCTTGAATACGGATTCTTGTAGGTACATTGTGTTAAATCCTACAACTGTCGTTCTGTTGTTAAAGTAACCTTTAATTAATTTGTATAAATTTCTGGGGCAATTAAAATCTTAAAAGCTGCTTAGAATTGATGGCCACCAAGCGGCGTCAAACGCTCCTTTTACATCGAGGCCTATAGCAATAACTTCTTTTTTTTCTCGAAAACTGGTGTCAATGAATATTTTCACGCTCATTATTGCATCTGCGGTCGGTGCCACTCTGGGGTTTAAAACCGTATTGTTTCTTATTTAGAAGATTTCTGATGTGAAAATAGTGCATTATTCGGTTTATCGGTAGCTTTTATAAAATGCTGATTCCCGAATTTACATGGGTCATAGTTTTCTTCTATTCCAAGTTTGCCAATTGGTACAATTATCATTTTTTTTCCATATTTGTGCAAATACTTCCCTCTTAACGCATTCATTTAAAATAGTTGTGGTAAAGTGAGGAAAATTATAGAATAGTTGGAGATAGATGCTACTATCAATGCCATCTTCTCCGGGCGCAATTTTACTGTCCATATTTTTTTATAATATCTTCAATTTCGTTTCGAGTAAATTCCTTAACGCCTTCTGTTTGAATATCTTCCTTCAGCTTGTTTCTAATTTCTTTGTGTGTGTGTTGTCATCCGTGTCGGGATTATCCTTCGCAATCAAATGACTAACCATACACTCCACAGTCGCTCTTAAATTGTTTGTATAAGTTCCGTCTGGTTTCTTAATCGTTGTCAGTGTGGAACTGCGCCCCGTTTTTCCAGATGCTACTTTATATACGACGTTCCAAGGATTAGATGTTTTGGTTAAGTTACAACATTCTTTCCACGATTTACGTTTTTTTTGGTCTATTATGGCAAAGTATCTCTTCTTTTCTTCTAAGTATTTGCTTGTTCGTTCTTCCCTCAATTCCCTGTTGTTATTTGTTCTTTGGTATCTCCTTCGTAGTGCGTTTACTTTTTTACGCAGTACGGTGAGGCTAATAATCCACTATGGGACGATTTTACACTTTACTACAGTATTTCGTGCTGTCTGCAACTTAAATGTTTTCTCACATGCTGAATGTAATGCTTTTTGAAAATTTTCCATAAATTGCTGGAAGTTATTGGTTTTCTTAACAACTTCAACAAATTCTTCATCTTTTGGAGCATTGCACGATCGGTCAGTGGTGTAGGTCGTGAACGGCCTGGACTTCGTAACCCAGGTGCAACTGCTATTGTAATATTTCAGACAAGATCGAAAACACAAAGAGTTGGGAATGAACTAAGATCAAATGATAAAGTATCTTGACGTATAGTAACTCCGAATTGCTACCACCGCACTGATGATATATGTAGATCTAGTTCCATAAAATCGTTTGCTAGATACGCCAATTCGCCATTCGGCTTATAGATGTCACAAGTTGTAGTAATTTATGAACCAAGTCAAACATTAACTGACGTGTATTAAGTAAGATTTCTTTACTTTAAATTCTGCTGCCTGGATGGCACATAGCCCAGTACCCATAGAACAACAAAGAACTATTTTATTAATGCGATTTTTTAGGTTTCCGATTTTCCACCTTAATTTCTCAACAGAAAAATTAATTTACATTTCTCCATTTTCGTAGTCGATAGGAGGGTTAAATCATGAAAATCACTATTACTATAGAGACGTAAATATCAGTAATTATCATTGACCGAGAACGTTACCAATCACACCACCTATAATAAAATACACACTACAAGGGTAAAATTTACTACTAAGGTTTAATCAGAAATGTCTAATTTTTCTTTTTCTTTTCATTTAAAGTGACTAATTTCTTTATTTCGTACTTTATCTACGTACTTATTACCTAGTATTCGAATTATTAGCGTCCAAATGTTTTTCTATGGGTTAAGAGAAATTTTGTTATCCATTTTGTATTAAAGCAATAAAAAGTAATATTAAAATTTAAATTACGAAGACAAAAGATCCAAACAGCATTATTTGAATGTTATTATGAATCATCTTCAGTTTACAACATAATCAGTTTCGATTACATCAAATTTTCACAATTCAACAACCCCAAAACCAATTTATCAAATCAAACTACAAAGCTTTATAATTAGACTTTGTTTCGGAAACGTTTGACGAATACGCGCAAAGGTTGTAATTGAATACTAAAATTGGATGAGTAGGCAAACAGAAGAGCTTTCTTATAAGTAAAGTGTATTTCAGTGGCCGATCACGTTCGTGGATTCATTGGCCAATCAATCACGGCGTTCTTCCTAAATTGTAATTGACTGTCAATTACCGCTGATGAAGCCTCCAAGCGCCCGCCATTCGCAATCGGAAGAATGTGCGCCAATTACCTTCTAATTTATTAGTGTTCTATCATTTTATCTTCAGAAATATCATTTTATATCGCATACTGCACAATAAAGTTGGCTTCATTAAGTTAGAAAAATACTAATGCTTTAAGAAACATTATAGCTCTATGTTTAAACCCACTATGCAGTAAGTTGTTTAGATCTTGGGGTAGTAGCTTGGAAGAGTTTGAAAGTTGGGTGTCGATTAAAGGAAAAAACGAAAGCAAACGAGAAGGGTTGTAACTACAGTAAATCTGCAAACAGAAATATTTTTATGCGTAAGTAAATAAATTCATCAACCTCTAGCAATCACTTGATTTTCAAGTTTTAAATCCAGCAGTAATAAATCTGCTTTAATTTTTTAAATAAATAAGCAAGTAGCACAAATAAAATAATCATTAACTTTAAACCTGTGATTTCAAGTATGGTATGATTAAAAAAGAAAAAAGTTTAGACTTTCATCATATTCTTATACACAGCAGTACTGTCGATGTCGGAAGCTGAACGACATCGACATGAAGATCGAAAAACGCAAATTATTATTTCTGCAAAATTTTGTATCTGTTATATTGCGAACGAGCTTTTAGTTCCATATACTACTTATTTTAAAGAAGGGCCTTTTCTGCTGTACAGGGTGAGCATTTTTATTCGTAACTTCCATTTTCATATGCATATTTAACCATGTTGTGAATTTGTGCAAAGTATAACTCACAAGAGGTTAACCTTTAAGTGAAGATAATTAAACAACACTGAAACCGTTAGTTTTAGATTTTGATATATTGTAGTAAATCAGCAATGAACTCAGAGCAAGAGAATAAGATATAATAGCTACGTTAACAGATTTATAAAAATAAACGGTCGAAATGTGACACTTCTATAAACACTCTGTATAGATATAAACAATTATAATAATTTTGAAACGTAGAGGTCATCGTTTTGTACAATTTGATCCTACATCAGCAAATCGCTAGCACACCCTATATGCATACATCAAATACCAATTTTTATAATAATAAATTGCTTAGAACACGGAAACATATTTCTAATAACTCTTGTAATTGTCTATTAGAAAACTTCCTAATATTTGCTTACAATTAGCCTTTATTTCCTATACCTAACATGAATCGCCTATACGTAATCGACATTTAAAGCACGGTATAGAGAATCAGAGTTTAGTTAAAGTTTTAATTGGATTCTTTTATAGTTCAACTGCTTTAACCATTTTTGCGCTTTTTAGACTTTAATTCGATTTCTCTAACTAGTATTTCGTGTTTTAACAGACCAAGTAAAACTATTAAACTAAAGTTCATGTAATGTCAGATGCAACTCTTATTTTTAGTTTTACGGCTTCCTCTTTCTTTCAACTTTTCATTTCTCGTATGACTTACATTTTTATTATTAAGAAAACGCGAATGAAAAAGTTAAATGAAAAACTGTTTTTGGTTTGTTTTCCATCATCCCACAAATCGTAAAAATGAGTTGTTTTTAATCACGCTCAAAGACATAATGATAGCAAGGATTGTCAAGTTTAAAACAGTGACGTATTTAAAGGCAACATTATATTATTTTACGTTGTACTCGGTACTAAAAAGGAATCTACAGGTCATAAACCCATGCCGCCGTGAATTACGATGTGTTCTCTCTCTTCAGGCTACTGAATATCGCAACTGAAAAATGAATCCTGTTCAGCACAGCTCATCCCGTTTTATATTTTAATTACAGGCATTATTGCTCCATGCGGGCGTATAAATACAGTATAAAATCAACACATATAATTTGCAATCATTAGTCTTCGCAGCCCCTAATTCAGAATATTGTTAATTACATCTTTTCACATTTTAAACGACTTGAAGAAATGTCGGTTTGAACTTGAGAAATTTGCATATGCTTCTCTGTTTAAGGATTATTGATTTTAACTGTAGGTTATCATGGTTTTAATTATTTAAGCATGAAATTTTATGTAAATACTTTACCTTGTTTTTGCATACTCATTAATAATAAACAAATTGAATTAATATAGAAGCAGCCAATTTTATAACAAAAAAGATCTTCTACATCAAAATAAATAATAAACCGATTTGATTGAATTTTTTAAATTTAAAAAAAAGATAACAAAAACAAAACATTACAACTTTAATGCGAGGTCTCACAAAAGATGTCTATAACACATTACATAAAGTGCCACAACCACTACGCTGCTACTGGAGGATATTACTCTGACAATACAAGGGCCGCTTTGATACCTGTTTTAATTACTTTAGCATTTTATGTTTTAAATGGTACATGTGTTCATAAACGAAGCATTTTATGGTAACGACATCAACTAGCACGCTGCGTGAACATCTTTAAACTAGCACTTTGAAATTTAATTAAATATCAACTAACTATTCTTACCTTATCTCTCTTTGCTTTATGACCTAATATTCTTTCTATTAAAATAATTCTTTGCAATAAATGCATGAATATTTCCTTGACTAAATCATCTAAGGTTATGTACTAATATCAAAAAAGCTGTCTCAAGGACTATCGATTTCTACAGATGGGACACATGGACTTTCATTCAGAAAAGTGCTGCAATGAATTAAGCTCTAAAGTAAATATTTCAGGTTGTCAGCGGTGACAATTTGAAAGGGGCAGTATATTTTGCTTTACAACAAATTATTTAGCTTGTTGTAACCAATTAGTTTTCTTTAATTTTTAGCATCGAACGCGTATTTTATCTGAGGCCTGCACAAACCTAATTTCCAATTCAATTCGTTCGTAGGATTCAGGTCGCGTTATGTTCATCTCACTTGGATCAAGCCAATTCCGAAGCAGGCATTCGGAGTATCTAGATTTCGTCTTTAACCTTCTAGGCCAGTCAATATCGACATAAGTCATCGCAAAAATTAGGGTAGTTCTGATTTTCTAATATGTTGTTAGGACCTCTACGAGTAGTATAAATCCAGATTTGCAACCCCGAAAAACCTGTGCTACCTGCGTAGTAGCCAAAAAAACAGCGAACTTTTCGTACTAGTTTTGGTTTTTTGATCACGTCTCTTAAACTATGCGTTCTATCAAAATTGTTATCCATATGTCTTTCAAAGTGGATTAAATTTGCTTCAATCTGAGACTACGATGGTCTCTGTACGTCCATTAGTTACCGCGGTTTTCAAAGATTGGCAATTTTTTCTGTGTTTGTTTTTCTGCAATCTTCATCGTTGTCGTCGTGATGGTGAGTAGTCCTAGATCGCTGGTGGACCAATCCCAGTCGTTTGGGTTTTTTATATATTTGATAGTAAGTGCGAAACGCGTGGTACTTTGCAGCGTCTTTGGTGGGGGAGGAGCAAGGTTCACTTTAGCTGTGGCTGCTGACTTGACAAGGCACGTGTAACGGAGGCTGTGGCTATCGCCTCCTGGCTGGAATCTGGCTGCAAAAATATTTTCGCTAGCTCTATCAAGTGGGGGGTTTTCTAGAAAACACCGCAGCATTTTGTCTTTCCCTGCTAGAATAGGGCAGAGGTGGTGTCACAGCCACTGAAGGCGTGAAGGAATAGCGCGAATCCTTGTGGGTATTCAAGGTCTCCACAGGCGAATGAGGTGGTGGAAAAATGGATGCACCCAGACCCACCTCTGTCGCTTTTCTGGAAGTACACGTTCTTAGAGGTGGAGCCCAAACCATTGAGCAAGACCAATAAATCCATATCCTCCCCAATCACTTTTACATTTTCATAAAATGAACTCTTAGAGAGAGCAGTCCTGGCGATATATGCATCAGCGTCTTCCGCAGACTGTTTGGTCTCAATCTTCTGCTTATTAAAATCAGTGCAAATCATTTCAATCAGACAGCGTTTGTTTTGATCTTTGGCAAATACTTTTTTTTTAAATTAGTGTCGACTCCTCAAACTGTATCACACTGGTAGAGAGAGCAGCATAGCGACGCAAACGTTCAGCTGTTTTGTGTTCCTGAAGGCTGCATCCTCTGGGTACCGGTCAAAAACCACTGCAACATTTCTCCCAAAATGGTTGAACACGTAGCTGAAGTATCCTGCCACAATTGCTCTAACTGAGTCATTGCGATGCGAGACAACCTTGTGAATCAGATACCACCATCCACCACGACGATTGTTGTGTTTCCTGTGATGATGTTGTCAGATAGTGGAGTGAACGGCGAGTAGAAAAATGACTTTGTTCCTTTTCGCATCCCCTCTTCACTGAAAAGTGACAATGGGTATAGCGCCAGCTCATACTCAGTGTTTCTTCAACTGCTCATCTGATTGTTTAGTGGTACAGACCCTCTGAAAAATCGTAAGAGCGTCGACATCAACTCTTTTATTGACCACTTTCACTAAGCTGGTGATGGTTGCCAAGGTGGTACCAGCAATTTGCTTCATGCCTTCAGCTCCCAGGTCTTGGGCCAAGTGGCCGTTGATCTTAGCACCTTTAACAATTTCACTAGCGATAGAAAGTAGGTGGTCAGTCACTGGGAAAGGGGGGTGGGTACTGAACCATGTCTTCAGAAGAAAGAGTACAATATCTTTTTATTGTAATTAATTCTTTATAATTTCGTATTGTTCTATCGCCACCAGACAATTTTAGCAACAAATCAGGGCTTGTCGAACAATAAAGTCTAGGAAATCAAAATGCATTTAGAAAGGGTATTTTGGTATTTGGCCATTTTTGAGAAAACTATTTGGCCCAGGGGCACCGTCTTGCGCTTAAAGTAAAGCTAATTAAACTTTCTAATTTTTGTCGATAGCTTCTATTGTAGGACAAGTCTTTTTGCCAATATTTAGCTCCAAACATGACCGTACCGAAAAAATGTCACTTTTGGAAAACAATTTCCAATCTTTGAAAAGTCGTATCTCGATAATTAATGGACGCACAGAGCCCATCCTAGTCTTAAAGTGTGGCAAATTTAACAATTTAGGTATAAAGCATAGATTAAGAGATATAATCAAAATACCAAGACAAGTGCGAAACTTTCGCTGTCTTTTGGTCACTATGCAAGTAGCACAGGTTTCTCACGGTTGCAAATCTGAATTTATACTACCCGTAGGGGTCCTAACAACATATTTAAAAATTAGAATTACCCTAATTTTTGCAATGTTTGCCTTTTTTACGTCGATATTCTTCATTCGTATAATCTTCTTAACTACAAGAGTGCTATCTGCCTCGATTCAACAAATCTTAGAGGGCAAATAGGCGTTGAGGTAACCTGGTGTTGTCATCGGTGGGGAGGGGGTGCTCTAGAGATATCCATGATGTCCTGGATAAAGTGACTGTTGCGTTGGCGTTGACGTAGACTACTAGTCTTCAGCGCCCGAAATTCAACCAGTTAAAGTACTGGTACTCCTAGGACTGGCTTGTCGTTGCCTCGTAGATGTGGTGTCGTCGATGCAACACAAGATATCTGCATTATGTCCAATACGTTGAAATTTTACGGTGACCGTCAGCCGGAGCACTTCGCTGTTGATCTCACCAGTTTCGTCCAGCTGAATACATCGGAAGGACAAAACTTACCGGAGGACCCCACTTCTTCGTCAGGAAGTGTTTCCGGGATTCCTTACAAAACGATCTTTAGAAGTGTCAGCTAGTATAGGATGGTGAGGTTGAGCCTGAAAAGCTTTTCAGAGCGAAAAACAATGTAGAGCACCCTGGAAAAAAGTCTTGAGACCTGCTATGGATTGACATTAGTAGACTCAATCGACCGACGCCTTTTTCGAAGTCAAAGACCCAGCTCTTATCTCTGACAGAAGAAGCACGCAAGAAGCAATAATGCCATACTGAAATACCTTAGAGTTTAAGGAACTACGTCTACTGCCTCTTGAAACGAGGTGGATGCGCTATGGTGGTGGTGAGTCTTTGAAGTGGTGGTCTATCCTGATACAACAGTGAGAAATCAGAAGGAAATCACAGCCGGAAAAAGTACGACTGTTTGTTTTTCTACGGAAACCTTCTAGTCCTCTACGCATCAATTTCTAAAAGTCTGGGTCGTCTTGGTGGGTAGACTGCGCTATGTCGGTCGGTAGTTCGATAATAGGACAGCTGAAGGGCGCTCTTACAACAATAAGATTTCTTATGTTGGAAAGTTTCTTATAGAAAGCTCGCAAAGGAATTTTCAATAGATATCGTGTTTTCCTAAATTCTTAATGTATCACCTGATAAAACAGTTAACCATCTACAACAATTGTCTTATTAATACCACCATGTAGCTGCGGTGAAAATGAAAATCACTAATTAATCCAAAAGTCTACGGATTATAGTCATCGGTTGAAAAGGTTCTTGTAAAACAAGTTTCAACTGTTTACAATTAACTATTTCGTTTCATACTACAAATCCTCGCGATTGATAGCTTAATAAGAAATTATATTCTTAACATTTTAGGGTTGAACACTTTTTAGTACTAAGGGAGTTATTACAAAATAGGTGCTAGCTTGGTCGAAATAACCCAAGACATCTTTTGTAAACACAGCCCACGACAAGAATGGGTAGGAAAACAAAGCTGAACAAAAGGTCGGTTCGAAAAAAGGCTCTTCGTACAGTTCGGAGATGAATATAGAAAATAAGATCATTCGTGCAGCAAGAATAAAGAAGTTCCAGTAGATCTTACAAAGTTGAAATAAATAAACATAATCAAAACGTTAAAAACCAGAATTTTCTGTACATTTTTGGGGTAAGTAGACTGCTGTCAAAGCTGGTATGAATCAGTATGGAGGTCATTCTGGTTCGAGAAGGTCTATCCTGAACGTCTAATTTATGTATTTGAGGTTTTTTGAAGAGACTGAAAAACAAACTATATAAAAATTCAATTTTGATTTCTAAAAGTTTCGTAGAATTCAGTTTTACTCGAAAACGAAGCATTCTACAAAACAAATGTAAGTCAAGTTAAATTAAATATGAAAGAACAAGGAAAATTAAAATTTTGTAACACTCAAGGTACTTGTAAAACCTTTATCATAATTAAGTTGCCCTTTCTATTGTCTGCAGAATACAGTTGTTCTTGCATGTCATCATAGTCATCTTGTGAAAGGTACCGGGCCTTGTTTACTTTCGATAAGATATCTTTAATCAAAAGCAGAAATTTTGCAAGTTCCGAAGGTCTTTTTAAACGCAAAAAGTTCTACTCCCATTCGGGATAGAAAAAAGGTAAGGCTTATGTTGCTTCCTTCATTATGTATTTAATTTCTTCGAATAGATTTCCAAGCAGAACAAGATATGAAAAAGTTTAACATTCTATACAGAAGATTACAACATTTCAGTAAGTCTTTTTCTGTCAAATATTTTATTTTCAAGTAACACTAGAAACTTGCAAACAGTTACGACCATATAATACTTCATTACCTAACGAACATAGCAATTATTCTGCACTTCTGGTTTTGATTTATGACACGAAGATAATGTTTCAGCGAATTAAACACCTAAAGGTTGTAAGTGTCGTATAAAGGATTAAAATGAATTGTCAAAGAATTCATGTTGTGTTCATTACATTATTGCATTGTTTAGTTTCCGTAATCGAATACTGACCACGACTTCCAATATATTTGCATAAAACGTGCTAAATAAAATGAAAAGGTCAAGAAATAACGGTACCGATCACCAATAGTTGCGAATAAGGATTGGATCATTGTATGCTTATACGATTTGCATTTTTGTGTTTAGTACAATGGTAAACAGGACACCTCCTACAACCATATTAAAATATTTTTACGACCATTCGTAATAGATTTTCCCATTTGAAATAAGTGTTAAGAATAAAACTGTTATAAATTAAACGCTATTTATTGGTAACTGTATATCATAGAAAAACAAAAATGTACGTTTAAGAAGTTTTCCGCTTGATATAGTTTCAGTTTCTTACGCGGTATTTCATAATCCAATTATTACAATAATTCGCGGTTATCCGTGCACAAATGATAGAACTAAAATAAACGATTTAATAACAATAGGAACAGTTAATCACATTTTTTCTGGTAAATAGCATTAAATTGAAAATTATTTCTGAAAAGCGTCATTATTTTATCAAATTTACTCTTCCCAGTACTTACGTCGGCTTAAACCAGAATCCATTTAAAGAGCCTTATAAACAAACCGCACAAAAACGTTTAAGAATTTTTTAGATATTAGCGGCCGAAACTTTTTTTCTACATTAAACGTAACCTTGAAGATTTTTTCAAAACCTGTTGATGCGCTAATTACTAGTCGTGATCATCAAGTTCCTACGATGTAAGAATATTATACATGTACTCGAAGTAAAAGGATAACAAATCATTTGCCGAGTGTAGTAAAGGTAAAAACTGGCCTAAAGCGAAAAAACGAACTTGAAAATCGCTACGTGTTTTACGGCACATATTAATTTTACGAACACATGTAACAACTTAGTAAAGCGGCATTGTAATTACTATTATTAAAATACAATTAGCGCATCTTACACTACAAAAACACTTTTTCTATCGAAATAGGTTCAGATAATACGCTATTATACTAATTTAGTTGAATCTATAAGTAGAGTTTTACACCTTCTCACCAATTAGCAGTAGTCAAACTATCAGGGTAATAAATAGCTATACTCTTAGACTCCAGTTTTGAATAAATAATGAGCTAGAAATAAACATAAACATTATAAAGTAGTTTCGTGTTTGGAATCGCAAAATACGAGAATATTGATAAGAAGAACATTAAGAATGTTGTAAAACTTAAATATGCATTTCCGATTATAGAAAAGTATAATTAATAATCATCTAAACAGCTTTGCATCAAATAGTAATCTGTAGTATCAACAGTTTAATTAAAGGAAAACTAAAATACTTTGCTGTAATTTAATTACATGATAAATAAGAGTTACGCTGCTTGGTAGTCGAGAAAAGAGACAAGATGTAGCTTTAGCTTGACGTAAGAGTAAAAAGATACGATTCTCTTCAAACGGTAGGTAAAGTCTCTATTTTCACAGTGTCACCTCGATTTTACTAGTAATTCTAAGATGTTATAAGGAATAAAAAACGAGAAGGGTCTAAATCGGTGCTGCATACCTGACGTTTAAAAGCAAATCCTTCCGACAGAAGGTTACTACAGTTGAGCTACCAGATTTACTTATGGTTCCATTCGATTGATAGTTTGCATTGTATTTCAGAGATTTCTTTCAAAACTGGTATGTGCTTCAAAAGAGGAGGAAAAAGAACTTAGAAATTCTGCTGCTGCTGTTTTCTTTTATATTATTATTTATATAACATAATATTTAATGGAAGTATTGCGGTAATTTTTCGTTTCCTAGTAGAAATTACAAATAACTTAAAAACATAGCAGTGAGCTTACGTTTTTAGCTCAAACCAAAAATAACAGCTTTATTTCTGAATAAAGTTTTGCTTACAGTTAAGCGACGGCTGTAAAACTGGGCCTCAGTGTATTACCTAGTTGCATGAATGTAACAGCTGAAAAGGTCTAAAATATGAAGTTTTAACAAAATTTCTTTCATCAACTAATTATGTTCATGATCAAATCTGATTGATGATTGATGAGTTTTAATGCGTTATGTTAATTAATCTATTTTCAACCGTTCAGTACCATTGCTTATTAGAAAATGTGATAGAGGCACGTCAAGTAGAATTTTAAGAAAATTACTAAAACACACTGTACGAAACTTTCTTAAATAAATTTTGTTAGAAAAAGATCAAGCATTTGTTGGAACGTACGAGGGTGGTCTGAAAAGTTTCCGACCTAACAAAGATACAAGACATTTTTTTCTGAAAATTTTTTTTTATTTTTCAACATAGTCTCCTTGTAACTCGACACACTTCTCCCAGCGATGCTCCCATCTCTGTAACCCGTCCAATAGTACTCGGCATTTTTCTCTGCAAAATAATTGTTCACGAAGGTGATTGCCTCTTCATTTGACGAAAATCTTTGTCCTCCGAGAGCAATTTTTAGATGAGGGAACAAAAAGAAGTCGCTTGGGGCTAGATCTGGTGGGTAAGGCGGTTGGTCAAGCAGTTCAATGAGTATCAATCAGTCAAGTAATGATGCATAGTATGCTCCTGTAATGGTTTTTCCTTTCTGAAGATGATCGATTAAAATAACTCCATGAGTATCCCAAAAAACAGTCGCCATCCCTTTCCCAGCCGAAAAAACAGTTTTTGCTTTTTTTGGAGCCGGTTCCCCCTTTGCAGTCCACTGTTTAGACTGTATTTTTGTTTAGGGCATATAATGGTGTATCCAAGTTTCATCTAGAGTACTTAATCGGCGCCAAAACTCGGATTTATTTCCCCGAAACTGCGCCAAAAGAGCGTTGGAAATATTCATTCGAACACGTTTTTGGTCTAACGTGAGCAAAAGCGGCACCCAACGCGCGGACAGCTTTCTCATGCCTAAATGTTGACTTAAGATGTGACAAACACGTTCTTTTGACATGTTCATAACCTCTGCTATCTCTCTCACTTTAATTCGGCGGTCGTCTAGCACTATTTGGTAAACGTTGGCGATGTTTTCGTCGGTAGTTGCAGTTTTTGGACGTTCCGAACGTTCATCGTCTCCCAAGCTCTTACGGTCACGTTTAAATTCAGCAGCCCAAAATTTCACTGTGGTAAATGATGGTGCAGAGTCCCCCCACACAGAATCCAACTCATCTTTTATTTGCGAAGGCGTATTACCTTTCAAAAACAAATATTTAATGACAGTTCGATACTCGATTTTGTCCATTTTCACAAAAAAACTCACTCAAACGACTGTTACATAAAAACTGCGCGTCAAAAATGGCTGAGACTTTGGTGAGTAACTGTCAACAGATGAACAACGAAATTCAGTAGCTTTTATTTACGAGTGCTGCCATCTTCACGTTGAGGTCGGAAACTTTTCAGACCACCCTCGTATAACAGTCGTTTGTATAGCAGAAATTTAGATACCTTTATTCAGGCTCAGTAAGTTTCTTTAAACATGCACGAAATATCTCGTTTTATCATAAACACGCTGAAGCCTGTCTAGAGTTATACTCTGTTCACAATGTTTCTGGATCGTAACAGGCCATGCTTTCAGTTTGTTAGGTTGGAAGTGTCTTCTATTTTTTAAAAAATTGTCGTACCTGCGGCTGCATTTGGCGCTGTTGCACAATCAAAAAGTTTGCACACACGTGTAGTACCGATTAGTTTTGTTTTGTTAAAAAGAAATCAAGTTTTCCTTATATTTACATATTTACAAAAACAAAACAACGGCGTGAGCTTAAACTGTCGTAAAATCATGGGAGTACGCTCGATGATTTCCATGCATAAAATCATAACCTTAAAGCACATTAAGCGTCAATAAGATTTTACAAGCAGAGTTACTAGATAAACAGCCCGATTTACAATACTCAAACTTTCATTCTTCCATAGCCATATACGACCCAGCAACATCGTGAACGCTGTATACCGATTCTATGATAACTAAACCGATATAAGTTAACTGATCTAGGAATTCAGATCGTGAAAAGTTGATCTGAATCGAAAAACAAAATCATTATACGTCATTTAATGATTAGAGGATACAGAGAAAAACAAAAATGATCTGAACTAACAGCGATCACTTAAAGTTATGTAGAGCGGGAATTGATCTTCACAGAAATGAACATAATCATAATGCTTCGGATCAGTTAAAATCACTTTGTTTACTACCAAAGAATATTCCTATATTTGGTTGGTATTTGTCGTTCCAGTTCCATTCTTTCGAGGTATTCTCAGCATATTCTAGAACATGCTACAAGATGTCATCTGATTAGTAAATCTTCCTTTACTGATTTTCTAAGATTTCGAATGTTTCATTCTTCAGTTTTCTCAGTTTCTGTTCTTGAACGTATAATCATCCTGTTACGTCTTTTTTTAATTTGTCGGTTTCCTTCTGTTTATTACACTGCTTTCAAATATATGCTGAATTACCTTTTTGATTACAAAAGATCTGCACGGTGGAGATTGTGAAAGCACAAAACTAAGGTTTATTGCCTTTTCAAATGCTAGTTTGTTCACAAGGTAATGGTAACTGAAAGGCTCGGTGCAAAAACCGGTCAGCTCCAACTTTTTCCAAAAACGACTTTTCGAGTAAATTTAAATAAATATATTAAGCATTACGCGTCTTTGAGTATAAAAATCAAACAGCTCCGGAGCTGTCTGGTTCTTCATTCAAAGCAGAAATGGAGCTGACTTCGTTCAAAAACACATGATTTCAAGATTTAACGAAATTTCACTTTAGTACTTGCCTATTAATCGTTAAAGTGGTGTGTGTTTTATAAAATGGATAGTTCTAGTGGTGATTCTAAACCATTCGTAAACAGTGGAAGTGAGTATATACCTTCAGAGGAAGAAAGACTTGGTAAAAATATAAGTAATATTAATAATGTGCATAATCGACTTGAACTAAATGATGAAAATCAAAAAAGAAAAGGAAAGAAATGAACAGAGAAAAATAGGATCAGATTGTAAGTGTAAATACAAGTGCTTTACAAAGCTAAGCGATGATCAAAAGCAGAATATATTAAAACAATTCTGCGATATTGGTAATAAACGTAAACAAGATACAGCTCGACCAACCTCAGAAAAGCCCTGAGTGGGCGTGTACGGGAGAGCTACATGTCGACCAAGTACACTCGCATCCAAAAAAATCTTCCGACGGGAAATTTAAAAAAACTAAACACCGCCAATAACATGTAATAGACTTAAGACAACTTTTTGTCAGTTAATGTACTCGAGTAAAATTGCGCTTCTGATTGGTCGACGTTGTTTGTTATTGAAATTAGTTCGCATATTTTCCGAGGCTTTTCTGAGGTTGGTCGCGCTGTATCTACTTGGCTGGCCAAATATCTGCAGAAGCTATTAACTGTCGGCCAATAAAAACAGGAGACAGTAGAGCAAGGAACATTGCTTTCCATTAAAAAGTAGTTTGTAAATTTCATTTTATAAAGTTTTATCTGTGTTGATGGTGTTTTAGTGTTATTATAAATATTTACGGCAACGGAATCGACCCAACAAAATTCTTAAAGAAATAATTGCCCAAATTGACGAACATATTAGAAGTTTCCTAGACGACGTTCTCATTATAGTAGGTCCGATAACCAAAAAAGGTACTACTTGTCTTCGGAGCTAAATATTATAAAAATGTACCAGTTGTATTTACTTTGGAAAATACGAACGAAAATGGAAATTGTGTACTTCTGCAAGTGTCATATAATTTTCACAACAGGCATTTTAACTTAAACTATAATATAAACTTTGGTCAGCATAGGTGTGATACTTGCCAGACATGCAATAAGCTGCGCAACAGCATAACGGCAGAAGAAAACCACGAAACTAAAGCCAAACTAGAAGACGGAAAAGCACTTCATTTGGGCAAACCTGAAGAATCAGTAGAGGTATTGTGTTTTGACTTTCAGCAAAACCTGCCCTTGCCAGATATACTATCAGGGGATGTATTTTACAAGCGGCAGTTGTGGGTTCACTTCTGTATCCATTTTCAGCCAAATATAAGAACTGTAAATTTTATATGTATGATGAAATAACAGCAAAGAAAGGAAGTAATAAGGTTTATTAGTTTTTACTTCATTACATAACCACATTCCTTCCCTTAAGTGTTCGCGAGTTGTACCTCTCCTCTGACAACTGCTTTGCACAAAATAAAAACTGTGTTTTAGTACAGTTTTTGCATACATTTATTAATACTACACAAAGAAATATTAACGTCATTGTTCACCGATCTCCCAAGGCTAGACATAGCTTTTTGACCTAGGATCGGGCATTTGGCTTAATGGAAAAAGAAAAAAAGAAAACGGAGATGGTTTATAAACCTAAAGGTTGGATATACGAGGGCTGTTTGACGGAAGCGTGACTTTCCGCTAGATGGCGCTGATATCGGTAAATCGAAAACATTAGCATATACGTCAGTCTTTTAGAGGCTTAACCTCCAAATTTCATGTCAATCTGTGAAATAGTATACATTTGGCAGTCATAGAAATCAATCAAGTTTGTGCTATTTTGTAAATATGGAAAAACGTGAATTTCGTGTTTTAATTAAACATTATTTTTTACGTGGAAAAACAGTGAAAAAACTGAGGAGAAATTACGGAAATATTACGGTGAATCTGCTCCATCGCATGGAATGGTTTCCAAGTGGTTTAATTCATTTAAAACTGGCCGTATGAGCACTGACGATGGTGAACGCCCCGGGCCCTTACAAACGGTCACTACTAAGGAAATCGTTGACAAAATCCATAATATGGTAATGGCTGATCGACGTTTGAAAGTGCGCGAGATAGTTGATGCTGTTGGCATCTCAATCGAACGGGTGCATAATATTTTACACGAACATTTGTGTATTAAAAAGGTATCGGCAAGATGGGTGCCGCGATTACTCACAGTGGACCAAATGAGAATTCGTGTTCAACCTTCAAATCAATGTTTGGTCATGTTACAACGTAATCCAGTTGAGTTTTTTCGCCGATATGTGACTGTTGACGAAACCTGGATCCACCACCATACCCCTGAGACAAAGGAACAGTGAAACAATGGATATCACCAGACGAACGTGCACCAAAGAAGACTAAAATTGGTCACTCGGTTAATAAGGTCATGGCGACTATTTTTTGGGATTCTAAAGGCATAATCCATATTGACTATTTGGAAAGGGGTAAAACAATAACTGGCCAATATTATGCTGATTTATTGACCCGTTTTGATGTTATCTTAAAGAAAAAACGCCCACATTTGGCACGTAAGAAAGTGCTCTTTCATTACGACAACGCCCCATCTCATTCATCTGCAATTGCAACCGCTAAATTGGTACAATTACGCTACGAACTGCTTCCCCATCCACCATACTCACCGGATCTGGCCCCAAGAGACTTTTTTTATTTCCGAATTTGAAAAAATCTCTCGCAGGAAAAAAATTCGCATCAAATGAAGAGGTTATTGCTGCAACGCAGGCCTATTTTGACGAGTTGCCAAAAGAACATTTCTCAGAAGGCTTAAAGAAATTGGAAAGTCGTTGGACTAAGTGTGTAGCACTTGAAGGGAACTATGTTGAAAAATAATTAAAAAAATCTAGGCTAAACCTGTTCTTTATTGAAATGTCACACTTCCGTCAAACAGCCCTCGTATTTGTCACGAAAATTTACCGTAGTGGATGTGACCCCGGACATGATTTTAAATTTTTCTGAACGTTTTAAGAGTATTTTAAAGAAAACCGTTATAAATAATCAAAAAGAAAAGTTTGCTATCTCGAAATATCGTGTTTTCAAATACGAGAAAAGTAATGTCGTAAAATGTAGTACTAAATACTGTTGGCATTACAATGTTTTCTGAGTTTAGCTTTAAGAAACCCTCAGCTAAATTATCTCTTTCTACTGAAAAGCTATATGTTAGTTACCCGTTACCCGATACCCCTTAAACAAAAGAAACTTGAGAATATTTCTTCTTTGGCTGATAAGTACGTGCCAAAAAATGATAAATAGTATTACGATACTCTGATTAATGCTGTTAGGCCAGAAGTACCTTTAGAAGAATCGGATACCGATGACGAAGATGTTGAAGTTAAAATGTATTAACATTAAAATATTCTATATTTTTTTTTATTATTAATATTATTAAACTGCATTTTGATATATTTGATTTGTCGAATTTTAATTTTGCGGCAAAAAACTGACAGCTCCATTTAAGAAAAAACTTTTTTATAGAAACTGTCACTACAAAAAGAATTATTTTTCACTAAAAACGTATGTCAGTAGCGATTTATTCACAGGTCAATTGTTTTCGTTAAGTGTTTTGCGTGTTATAACTTGCAAAACAGTTTTTTGTCAATACTGTAAAATTTTAAAAAATGGAGCTGACCAAGCCCTTTATACTGTAACCACATTTAATTTCTTCTCATTCTATTACTGAAGTCAACACAGAATGCTGCTAAAATATGTTATGCTTGATGATGCTGGGAAGCCAAAAATTAAACAAAAAGGTTTTTCTTTATCGCACCTCACATACTGAGTAATCTTAACGTGTGAGAATTTAAATTTAAATCACAACTAATATTGTATTGGTGAAATTTGCTTGCAACTTGTTTTTTATACATAAACTAAATTTTACAGGTTTACACCATCTAATCAAATGATTCAATATTATGAAAACAATTTTAAAGCA
Organism: Ignelater luminosus; assembly: GCA_011009095.1. Classification (NCBI taxonomy): domain Eukaryota; kingdom Metazoa; phylum Arthropoda; class Insecta; order Coleoptera; family Elateridae; genus Ignelater; species Ignelater luminosus. The sequence continues at coordinate 54,033 of VTPC01090212.1, read as the reverse complement.
GATTTTCCCATCCTGTTTTCTTTTCACTCAGTTACAGTCTCACAAGTTTTGGAAATCTTGTCTCGCATAACTTCTCAATCTACAGGCTCCGACAACATAAATATAAAATTGCTACGTCTATGTTGTCCTTATATCGCACCATATATTTGCCATATTATTAACTGCTACTTCCAAGATAACTATTTTCCTGCTGAATGGAAGATGGCGCTTGTCCACCCATTACCAAAAGTAAATCAACCTGATGAGCTAAAGGACTAACGTCCAATCAGCATCTTACCAACTCTATCCAAGGTAATTGAAAAAATAATGAGTTTTCAAATCACAGCACACCTATCAAATTACAACTTATTACCTCCAACGCAATCGGGATTTAGAACAGGTTACAGCTGTGCTAGTGCACTTACCAACATTGTGGATGATATTGTCTCAGCTGTTGACACTAATAAACTAACTGCCTTAGTCATGTTAGATTACTCAAAGGCATTTGATAAGATCAACCACAAAGTCTTAATTTCTTTCACGCACTATTTGGGCTTCGGTAGCAATGCTGTGAATCTACTGAAAAGTTATTTGGAACAGCGAATCCAGAGGGTAACTTTAACTAACGCATCTTCTGATCCATGCGTTATTCGTTCAGGTGTACCTCAAGGATCCATTTTGGGCCCCTTGTTATTTTTAATCTACGTATCGGAGCTTGTTACCTCTGTGAAGTTTTGTAATATACATTTTTATGCTGACGATAATCAGATCTGTTCTTCTTTCCATCCTAAGGATAGAGATACTGCTAAAGCCAACATCAACTCTCAACTCAACAATCTTATAGAGTTATCTAATAAGCATCTATTAAGTATAAACGCTATAGAGTCTTTTCTCATCTTATTTGGTAAAGCACGAATTCGTGATACGATTGCCCATCGTGTTAAAATAAATATAAACAATGTCTCCTTACCCGTTAACACTGAAGCGAAGAACCTAGGAGTAACTTTAGATGCCCATTTAAAGTTTAAACGCATGTAAATAGTCTTATACAAAAAGCTTATACCAAATTGAAACATTTGTTTTCTAATAGGTTCGTTTTAAGTAATAAATCAAGAGTGATGTTATGCGAGGCGTTAGTATTATCCCAATTCAAGTACTGTGACGTAGAACAAAAAGATCGTTTAAGAATACGGAGAGTCCAGAACTCATGTCTAAGGTTTATTTACGGAAAAAGGAAAAGAGATCATATCTCCAAGAAGTTAATAACTTTGAAATGGTTAAGCATGCAAAACAGGCGATTACTGCTCATGTCATGCTTCTGTCACAGTATGGTTTCCTCTAAAACTCCTCCCTATCTCTATAATAAAGATCAGATATGTTCACAACATAAATGTGAGACATAGGGGATTATTGTCTCTTTCGAAACATAGAACTGCCTACTTTCAAAGATCCTTCTCTTACAATATCGTTACAATTTATAACTCGCACCCCTTACACCTGAAAGATATGTCTCCGCTACGATTCAAAAAACATTGTCGTGATCATTTATATCAAAAATAAAATTATTGAATAACTCATACTCCTCCTGTAGTATTTTATCTTATAGTAATTTGTTATGTTCTTTAGTTTAATAGTTTTTGTTGTACCTTAAAATTTGATAGTGATCAAAAGCCTCAACCGACATTGCAATGGTGTTCTCTTTTTTTCTTTTCTTTTTTTCCTCCTCCTTAAATCGCTTAGAACAAGAGTTTCTTTACAATTACATGATGCTTTAATAATAGTGATTTAAGAATTTAAGAATTTATATTTATTCATAGGTATTTTTTTCCGTTTTTGTTTTGTTTGTAGACGGGGTTAAGTGGAAGAGCAAGATGCTTAGCTTCCGCTATTCCTTCTAAACTTCTCCCTTTGCACTTATTTGTTTTCTTTTGTATTTTAATTCATGTAACGCAACAACATTATAAAAATAAAAGTCCACCTTTTTCAAGATAATAAACCTGAGGAATGATATCCAAGAAAATACAGACAATCTAAATGGCGATCTTCTTAAACCTGTCGTAGAAATTTGAAATAATTGATGACTGTTAACTGCCAATTATTTAAGAGCTCCTTTTTGACCGATCTACTTAATGCTTAGTAGTGAAATTTGAAAATATACAGTTCCTGCTGATTTCCTCAACACAACAACAATTCAATACATAACAGTTTTTATATGATAGCTTAGGACATAAAATACGTGCACAAAATTACCATAGGAATTTCAGAACATCCGGTGTATCTAGATAAACATCTTAATCTAATAAGCTCTCTAAATAGTGATAAAAGTAATAAATTTTAACCTAATTAAATCTTGAATAAGCAGTCCCATATACGACATTATTACAAATCCGCAGTAATTAACAATAGTGTAAAAAGGATGCAAGCGGTGCAAATACATCCAACAAACAACGTAATTATGCAGCTATATAAATCACAAGTATAATTTACTAATTATAATATGTACTATAAAATATACCTAATCAGTATTCAGGATGATGCTAAATGAGTTCGTTCGCTTTAACAAGTTCACATTAATAAATTTATGGGCGTACAGCAATAAATATATGGTAATCTAAGGAAGGTGACATAAAATAATGCGAAGAAAATCATACCGATTATATCTCGTGAGTAGATTTTAGCAGAGGAAACATGAGCTAGGGTCTGGTCGGTTAAAATAACATAAACTCCTCGTTAAATTAATATGTGAAATGGAGTCCGTGTAAATTTAATATAACCACCAAGCTGAAGTGTAATGATAAACTGAATTATCTTTCGCAAAGAATTATGACTTATGTATGTGCGTCTGCGATATCGGAGTGGCAGATTATTGGTATAATAGAATGAGATCGGCTCATTATAAGTAATATAGCAACGTAATTAATCTTACCCTTTAATCGATTTTCCACAACGTATCGAGAATTATAATAAAATAAGCTGGAAGGTTCAGAACAGGATTTAGGTGTATCTGAAAACTAGCTAGCGCTACTCCATATGATTTATTTGTATCAACAGCATGGGTGAGAATGACTTTCATCCTCGTTTGTATGATTTACGAGTTTGGAAACAACGCATTGTGAAACTGTTATAATTGAATAGCTTGTACTTACACTACAGTGAAATTATAATTTATGACTATGGCTTAGAACCGTCTATTCCAGCGATTACCATGTGGTACTGACATGCAAGGCCAGTTTGCTATAACATAAAGGTCTTTGTGATCTGTTTTCATAATTAATAAAATTTTACTGAAATAATGACTAATAAACAGCAGAGAATAGAAATAGATGGCTGTACAGCAATTTCATCTCATTTAAACACTGGAAGATTTAAAGGCAATTAAAATCGTTTACTGCTAATACGAAATAACAGAATTCTTTAGTAACAGAAAAAATAAAAATCCCATTGTAAAACGTGATATAACGGATACTATTTCTGATTTTGGCAGATAATTGATTAAAAAAGTAAAATCCAAAACAAAATTAAATATTAAATTATTGACCTGAATGTAATAGAAAAACACTCCTATACTCAGCTTCAGGAGAGCGTAAGCATTAATAAAATCCAAATAGAGAATTTCCTATTTTTAAGTACTACACGAGATCAATTCATTAGCAGACTTTACTGTCAATATGCCAATAAATAAATCAGAAACAGATTTCAAAATACCCCGATTTAAAAAAACAAATGTTTCTAATAACATTCCAAATAATCTCCTACAAATACTGGTTTGTGTTCACTTTTAAAGCTACTGAAAAAACAAATCGTTTGTCACATTTCTCTCAAGATTTCCGAAATCACTTTGTCTTCTCTTCGTACCCTCTAGCACAGATCTGATTTCACGGAGTAATAGTGTGGTAAAAACAAATCAATCGGGAGGCTAGCAGGACCGATTTAAGCCTAGTTCATGCTTTACAAGACAGTTCGTTATTGTTTTGTTCATTATTTTTTGTACTACACGGTTTCCCCTTTCTTAGGATTGACGTCATATTTGAACTCGTACTTTTGTACGCTCTTCTGAGTTTATGTATATGATAAAGCATTCTATTTTGTGCCTTCAAGTGCGTATTTCATTTGCAGCATAGTGTTTCAAGTACAGAAATTTAATATTCCTTGCGTACATAAAACATAGTCGTTACTTAATAGAACCCAGCTTGAAACAATAGATTTACGTTTCAAATTCTAATTGGAAGAGCCGACAAGATATAAATTTCTAGCGATTTCTACTTCGCAAAAGATTCAAGAACAAAGAATTTAAAAATTTCGCAACTATTTAATTGAAAGATTTGAAAGCAAGCAAAGGTTCTGAAAGTATCAGACGCTTGTAAGGGCAAAGATTTATTCAACTGAACTTCTTCACCTCAAACTTCTGTGATTTAAATTTTGCTTCAACTCAAATTGTTCTACTAGTAAAACCTAACTCTTCAATATACAAACATATTTTTCTTCAATTCGTAATCTCTATAATCAAATTAAATTTTTTATAGAGCTTTAACCCAGTCGAAACATGACCTATGGGTAATCTTCATCACAGATTCAGATTTAAAAAAAGATTTTTCCTCTAAGTGCCACATTAGACTTAAATGTCTTCAGCTTTTACCTACCGCGAATAATTACACAATTGGTCTCCAAAAAACTTACTTGAATAGCAAAAAATCATGATGGACGAGAATACAAGTACCTACGCTCAAGAATTTCTTTCTCCATCCTATCTGAGTACATGAAACCTAAAATTTATGCTGGAAAGATCTCTTCAAATGGGTATTATTAAGGTTGACTCACATAAGTAGAGTTAATATACTCGATATTCCAAGAATTTTATCGAGCTGAAAATGGAGTTATACGTCTGTTATCTACTGAAGCTTAACCCCCATCAGATTCGCTCTTCAAGTTTCTCGTTTGTGAATTACACACATTAAACTGTGAACAATATCCAACCACGCCTTTACTACTAACTGTTCATCTGTCTCTAACTTGCTGCTTTCTTTTTGAACACAACTTCAGATTACTCTATACAAGGACTGTTTCGATAATATCGAGATTAATAAACAAATGACGCACAATTTCTCTAAATAACAGTTGTAATTGTTAGGTTTCCTAGTACGTTTCGAGACGTTACCATGTTTGAGTTTTGATTAATAAAATATTTGAAATTGGGTTGTTTGCAGGAATATAAAAATCAAGCAAAGGTGACTTACAGACTCTTGTGTAAGACAACAAATCAGCAAAAGAAAGCTATGGTATGATAAAAACTGTATGCTATAAAGATGTTTAACTGATACAAAGATTTAAAAATGACCACAACAGAGTGGAAGATGAGTCTTGCTCTGGACAACCGCCGACGACCAACACTAAGATCAATCAAGTCAAACTTGATCAAATGATTAAAGTAACAATCTAGTAATTAGAAAATCTCCGTTGAATTGAAGATATTGAGTCGCGAGAGTTTACTTATAGAAGGATCTCAATTTGTGAGCAATGACAGATTTGCTAAACACAAGTACCAAATTTCTTAGACAGACTTGCGACGATCACCATTATGGCCCAAAATCAGAGTCACAATAGAAACGCAACCAAAAATAGAAAAGCGATGCACTTAATTTGTTTTGACAGAAAGAATCATTTACGATCATTATGTTGTTAAAGGAAAAGTTGTTAAGGCAGAATATTATGTTAATGATGTCAAGACCAATGACTGCTCTCAAAAGACCACAATATTGCACAAACAATCTAATCTTGCACAAAGACAATGTGCTTGCAGCTCACCGAGCTCATTTGACGCGACAAGTTTTATAAGATTTACCTTGTCTTATGCCTCGGATTTTCTTTTTATTTTTGGAAGAAATGGAATACCATCTGGGATGGCACTTAATAATACTTAATTAGTATATTGAACGAGATGACAAAAATGGTTTCTCAAAAATGTTCAAAGATGGGTCACACACTGGGAGGGATAACTGTGAAAGACAATAAATACTTTGTTTCAACTATCTTTTATGTTTACCTGATACCAAGACAATCTTAGCATGTTTGGAATACTCCTAGTACACTTTTTCCATCATGGACTTGGTACTAAAAATAAATCACTATTGCTACTTCCTTACCTTTTAGTCCATACGACGTTCCCCTTTGCTTTAGGTTAAGTAAGCCAGGAAGATTATTATTCGCGACTTACATCGATAGGATAGACTGATACTTAGGGAAATATGTGCGCATTACGTCAACTCACTCAGCACAGCTCCAGTTGCTGTTTTCTTTTAGTTATTAACCCTGCAACGGAAGAGTCGAGAATCAAATTAGATTTGACGCTGATTCACAGTTCCTTTCGTCTATCACGATGGTAACTACTACCATTCCTTCCGATGTTTCCCACGACGCGACGCCAGAAAGACTAAATAGTAGATTCATTGTGAATAGTGATCAGTATGACTACGCAATTGATGCAAGATTGAATCCGATGATGATATTAAGCAAAAATAATAAACGTCGACTCGCTCATCACAGTTCTAGTTGCTGTTTTCTTACAGTTAACCCTGTGACGGAAAAGTTGAGAATCAAATTAGATTGGACGCTGTTTCATTGTTCCTTTCGTCTATCCTTTCCTTTCCATATCACGATGGTAACTACTCCCATTCCTTTCAATTTTTCTCACGACGTAACGCCAAAAAGGCTAAACACCAGATTCATTGTGAATAGTGATCGGTATGACTACGTAATTGAATTACGTAATTGATGCAGTATTGAATACCATGATGATATTAAGCGAGAATAATAAGCCTCGTAAAGTGGAAAAGTCTCAGACTACACTGTAACGTACAAAAAGTCAAAAGATGGCTTTTTGAAGGAAAAAAGGCTTCTTCTAACTTCTTCGTTTAAAGAGGGTCTTGTCAAATTCTATTGAGAATTAAGAAGAGCTAATCTGATTACATAAGATGTTTTAGTATAAAACTTGAGTTGGAAAGGATGGGCATAAGGAAGCACGTCTTCAAATATTTAGACAATCGCATTTAGAATTTTGTGTTTACCTGAGGGTGAAACTTTGTCACAACATAAAGTTAAGCATTTTAGTAAGATGTCTTTCTTCTCATTGCATTTAATTTCTCTTCTAAACTACTGATCGCTGTACTGATCAACTGAAAGTTCTGTTATGTTTGGGAATGATGGTATTCATATTACAAAGTTTTCCAAAAATAAATATTACTAGACGTATCAGAGAATTCTTTGGCCAAAGGTATTGCTAGCAATTTCCGTAAACTTTATTCAAAACTGGTTTCTAAGTAACGGGGTGTTCCAAGTTTTACTCTCTTTAATTAAAGTAACGAACATGAAGGTTTGTAAAATAAGAGATACCTTAGAATGATAATTACAAGATGTTTCGTCTTGCTTTGTAGCAATAACCAATCAGAGAATTCCTCTCAGTATTTTTCGTTTCCTAGATACTATAGAATAAGTAGAGTTTCTAATTAGACTTTAATACTACCTTGCCTCGAAGAATAATCATTTATCGAAAACAAATTTGTAGGGGTTACTAACATATTCCTATTTCCTTCAAGAAAGTTATTAAGTTGTCAAATAATATGCGTCCAGAAAGTCTTGAAATCAATCCTTGCCATACCCCTGAAGAGGCAAGTCAGATTTCCACCACGTCCGTTGGATTTTCTCTTTTTCCATATTTAAAAAGTTCAGTACTCGAAACTGCAGTGCATACAATAGAAGATCTAAAAAACTATACAGTAAGAAAGCGTGAAGAGATAGACAATGCAGTATTACAAAATGTGTTTAATAATATGAATTTTTAAATTTGAGTATTCGTGAAAACGGACACTACATTCTACATTTGTTGTAACTTTTAAATCTTTGCTAATATTAATATTAACATCATTACGAAGGCTTTTATTTATAAATAATGGAATTTCAATACAACACAAAAAATTATTTAACATAACCCAATTTCAATACTCTCAATAGACCAATGTTCATCTAGTCTAATTTTAACTTCTTCTAACGCAAAGTATCAACTAAGTTTAGTTATTTGATACGTACTATAACATGCGATCATTAAAATTTAAGTCCCCAGGAGACTACGAAAGAAAAAATCATGTCTTAACTTATTCCGGAAACTTATCTGTCAAATTGACAGTTTGCATTAGAAGCAAGGCAAAATCATCAGTTTATAGGTTATGCCTTGGAATGCATTGTGTGTAAGCTACGCTCTACGGAAAAATTTCACAGTCTACTGGGAACTTAAATTTTAATGATAGCATGTTATTCTAGGAACGACACCTATATTTGCTTCATGACCAACTTATTGACTGCAATATTCAATATTTAAGGATCGCTATGAGATTAAAAACTTTAAAACTATTGCTATTAATTGTTAACAATCAGTTTTAGTGTGTTTGATAAGTCTTTTCATTAAAAGAATGTACTGCGACATTATTCATACAAAAAGCTCTCGGTAGATCCATTAGGGACTTCACTAGACAACTTTACAAACTAACGATAATGATCTTATGAAGTATTTAACATACCATCTAAAGCTAAAATATCAGACACTGACCTATTTATAAGTTACATAAGAGATCTCTGCTTTATAGTTATGGCAGCTTTGAGTATTTACGTAAAAAGTTCTCTTATTTGTGGTAAACGTAGACTATTCCATTTCCATAAAATGCTGCTTTATAGGGCGCTTATCTTTTAATTGTATTGTTTTGTGTTTCTTCAACAACGAGTCAATTAAATTTCATTTCTGTATGGCAAGGATTTAAGGTTCCATTAAGCATAACTAAAACGTTTTAATAATAAAAGAGCTCTGAGTGGAAATTCTATTTTATGCATTAGGTTACATGTACTGCGGTTTTTGTTTTAGATAAAATGGAAAAGTTCAGAAAACTATGACTGAAGGTAGCTCTAGTAGAGCGGTACACGATAAATCGAACTATTTATCTAGTAAATATAACTTTTTTAGCAGCATCTGTATGAATTACAGTTACGATCATTTGGCGGCTTATAATCAATTTTAAGGTTATTCTATAAGCACATTCATCTACAATTTCTTCAACTGATATAATCACTGTACTAACTAAACGAACAAACTGGGCTGCTTTGGCCTAAAAAGTATTTAGAGTGGCAACTACAGGAATAAAAAGATTTGCACGATTCAACTGTTAATGTCAGTTTTATCGACAATCTTAAACCATTTTATTGGCACTAAACTAAGTTCCTGTTTACATGTGAACTGAACCTAAAGAAAATGAACACGCCAAAGAGGGAATGTAAAAACTAATTGGAATTCTAAAACACATTGAACTGTTGGAACAAACGATATAAAGGTTGAACACATTCATTAGCAATGCAAAGTGTTGGAAAAACTGCACTATTTACTACGGAAGCAGGAGAAAGAGAGAGAAAAGATGAGAAATACAGTTCATTCCACTTGCGTCCTTCAACATCCCCCAACCGACCTTGTCCCCGCCAAAGTACGCAAACCTGCGTTCCACAGAGCGTAAGTAAGAACGGATTCTTTACAAGTGGACTGCTTATTGCGTATAACCTGTAGAAGTCATTAAATTTATATGTCTGCAGATTTTATTTCTAGTTTTCCCTTTTGCACTAGTCACAACCTGTAATAAACATGTAATAAACCAGATACATATATCTCATGAAAGACGTTTGTAAAAAACTGAAAGAGAAAGTTTCTAATTTGATCTAATTTGCTTTTCAGCAAAAATAACTCTCAACTACAGTTTTTCAACTATTATTATCGTAGAGATTCCATCTATTTTTGTTTTTACAAATAGTCCAATTATTCTTAAATAAAGTTTTATTACCTGCTGGTTGTTCATTACGTTTAACTTAATTATATTTTATTTCGCAAACGCTGTAAAATTTCATTTCACCTGTAGCGTTGCAATTTAATTTCAACCTTTACTCGTATATACTTTCTATCTTTTATAAATTTCTGTTTCGATTCGATGAAAAAATATACAATGAGTTGTGAATGAACATTAATGAATAGAAGAATATGCCTACGAAGATAAACGTCATTAAAACTTCGTAAGTCATTTTGCGTTACCGAAAGAGTTTCTAAATACTTGTGCAGTGTGAATCCGTTATATAAATAATGTCATTTCTAACATGATCATTATTACGTTTGTTATTTATTTATTTTAAGAATTTAAAAACTGCTTGGAACTGTTATTCCAATCTTCGTGCGATCTGGAGAAATGCAAGTTATTCATATACGCTTTCCGTTTTAAAATTCGCCATACCTTTCATAGTATCGTATTAAGCTTTCATTTATGTATTTCAGTGTAAAAAATAAAGCTTTTCCAGAGCATATCCACCTTGAAACAGTTATCATCTGTTTGTGACACAGTTTTAGTGTCAAACCAAAATAATTGCACCAATAACACGCTTTTATAAAACAGTGGCAAACTCTCATGGGTAACAGAACAGGGCCCCGCGGCTACGTTTGAAACGTCCGATTATTCAATTTGTTCGTGTGGCAAACCTTAAAATACACTTTATTTTGTTTTATATAAGTTTTTTCTTGTGATGGTTCAGATCTATTCTTTCTCCTCTCTGTAAGTTGTTCACAAATTTGGCCTTCTTAATAAATATTTGCTAAACTAAACTAAAGTATTTAAATTGGGTCGCTAGCAAAAATTATTGTTGGAGGAGAATTTGTTAAATAAAAAAGTACCTGTTAGACAACACAAGCTTACCCAGAAGAAATACAAGTATACAATGCTCTGATGAGCATAAAAGTTTTCTACCAGCCATTGAATAATGGCCTTTTTACTTTCATTACTCAATTAATAATTCTAAAAAACAAATTACCCACAAAAGAACTATGCGCTTCAATTTACTCGTAAGAAATCATGCCCCAAGAAGAAAATAAAATCCGTAGTCTTAAAATTACCAATCAAAGTAAGTAAAACTAGTAATTTCTTGCTGGTAAGTTATTTCTATTGAGTTACGTCTAAATCTTCCATAATTGATATATTTGTCAATGAACTTAGAAAAATGGATTTATTATCAAAATTCGGATTAACACTGTCAACACATTACAGTTCATCAAACAACCCTACCAGTATCAGTAAGAAAAACAGTCGCTGTGGTTCTACGTTTAATCTCTTGGCTTTATGGAATGTCTGGGCAGTGTTGTTAACTTCCTTTGTCTATAGGTTTTCAAAGTTTTTGATTGATTTTTACCTGCTCTAATACAGCGGTTCTTGAGAGGCGAACGGGTTTAGGGTTTAAAGATAACATGACATCGTGGATGAGCTTAAAGATAACAAATACTATATCTATAAAACAGGAGACTTGATAAAGTGCTAGCTTAAAAGTCTTCAGTGACCCTTAAACGATCCATTTCACCCAATAAAATTGATCAGTTCAAATAAGCTGAACTGTTCGTTGACTAGTGGACTTTTAGTGACTTATGATGGTAGAGGTGATGATTTCGTCTTTTAGGGTAGCGTGATAACGTGTTAATTGCTTGGGAGATTTAGAGCATTCGTTTGTCATTGATTCGCACTTCAAATACCTGGATATTCTTGTGCAGGATTCCACTGTGATTCTAAACTGAAGTACTACTTGTAACTGAAAAAAATTATTCTGACTATGCTGTTTATTTAACTAAAGGATGGGGAGCATTGCATTCTGTGAGCGGAGGTTACCGGAAAAACTCTGCAAGAGAGATTAGTAGATATTCCTTCAGGAATTTCACAGAAGACGTTAAGTGGTTCGTCTTCGGTTAACTATTGATTGGTGCAGACACCCCATGCACCTCTGCAAGAAAGGTCTCACCATCAAGTTGTCGAAGTACGTGATACTCTGCTCCGATATTGGTTTTACCATGATGCCATAGCTTAGGCTTTTAGCTATGGTGATAACAAGTCCTCTTTGGGAGAATTCCTTAAAAATGTCCATATTACAAATAGAGGACAATGAGAACACTAGGCAGGCTTGTTCTTGTACGGTGTTATCTTCCACTCATAAAGCTGAGAAGCGATTGGTTGTGGAAGACTGCTGCGGTTCGGCGTCTGCAGACTTGCGGTGCCTTTTCTTCGAGCAAGCGTCGACTACTGTGAAGTCATATCACGGTCGAAATCGTGGCCAAAGAGGCATATGAAGATGGAACGTCATCATACCACATTTTCTTAACGATTATAGCAGGCGGTGTATGTGCTGGGAATTTCAGTTGGGACCTAAAGCGGTGCAGCAGGTGTTCTGGACTGCTCAAAATGACAGTTTGAGTATTGTAAACCTGACTATTTATCTATTAACTCGGTTTGTAGAATCATATTGACACTTAATGTTCTTTAAAGTTATGATATTATGACAGTTTGACTGTTGTCTTTTTTTTGTAACTCTGCAAATATAAGGAAAACTTGATTTCTTTTTAACAAAACAAAACTAATCGGTAGTAAATGTTTATGCAAAATTTTTGATCCTGCAACGGCGCCAAACATAACCGCAAGTACGGCAGTTTCCAGAAAAAAAAAGAAAACACTTCCAATCTAACAAAATGAAAGCATAGCCTATCGTGAACGGTGTATACACGTCGAATTTACACCACTTCCAAGTTTTTCTCTTCTACTGTTGTTTAGACAGACAAGAAACAGTTGTTAGAGAGGATCGGTTTTATGACCTCCATAAGCGCAGGTTGTCGATGATCAGTGGGTTTTCGCATGTCTCAGATTGGATTTCTTTGGGTACTACCTCATTACGAAGACACATTTTTCGTCGTAATAGATGACGACCTCTCTTGGTGGTAGGCCGTCGTCGTCAATTTCCTTCCTGAAGTATGCCACCTCGATCGAGCATCCGCTTGCCCCCTAGGAATTTTGAATCGTTGTGTTGGATCGGTTTTGCTATGTCCACCATAGATGTCATTATAAAATAAACTAAAGTAATACCCTTAGAGAAAGATAAAATTCTGCATTGAATGATATCATTTTCGTCAAGAGCAATCTTATCGTGAATCTATCTAAAGTGATAACTTGTATTTCCTCGCTATTAAAATCTCGTAAATCGTAAACGATATGGAGTGGTTTAAATTAGAAAAGTTGCATATTTTTGAGACCAATTGCCGTTTTCGTTACTTTGGCAACATTCACAGTTCACTAGACATATGCTATCTGGAGTAAGCTACAGTACGAGAAAATGTTAAAAGAAAAGATTTCGGGTAATTTGATACAGAACACAGAAAGATGTTTTCTGAAGTGTTTTTGTTTTTATATGAAGAGGAAGCGTTACCACATTTTTTTTAAACGGTAAGCTTACTTGATTTTAATGCTAACGGATAGCTCGTTTAAAATTTTGAAATGTAACAAATACAGTCAAATGTTTTCCGTTAAATAAATTTGTTATAAATAAAATAACATTTTGTTTTCATTATTTCATTGTTTTTAATAACAGATAAATAAATAAATTCAATTCTTCACTTTATTCCATTACGAAGATAAAACTGCAAATCACCTCTGTCCATTCTATTATAATTTAATTATCAAAACTATTATTAAACATCTTCCTTTAATTTTTCAGTTTTTTTGATAATGAGATGTATGCCTACATTCTTTTAAAAAGAATTCGCCTCTGCCTACAAAGCCTGCAACTTGGATATCTTTTTAATATTTCAGACTGAGATATTGTTATCACAAGGCCGCTATCGAGGCAAAGCTTTCTTTCACTGAGTTATGCTGTTCTATTTCATCTCTTTCATGATTTGCAATAGATTTCAACCCAACATTTTCTCAAGTTATTGCTAAACCTCCATTTAGATAATCAACAACCACTAGGAGATACATTAGTTTTACTATCAATAATAATTTAACAGTTTCGCAAAAAGCACTTTCTAGACATCGCCATCATCTCATCTTACTAGATAAGTTTAAATTTCCATCAATAAATATTCCATTGATGAAATTAATCACAACCAGTTATCGTTATTTCCATTTGTGGAACATGCCATGAAAGATTGCAGAGATTTGATGAAATTTGATCATGTGTGAACAAAAACATTAAGGACAAATATTTATAATTAAACCTACGCTCTCGCACAGAAATAAAATTCAAAAATTCCGTTAGGTACATATCAGAACGTAATCAGACTGTTTTTAAACGTTGGGAACTCATCAAAATTCGATGCCTTAAAAGTCTAGAAAACGGATTTACAGCTGCGTATGTAACGTTTGTAACAATTCTTGATTAACATGTAACATATTTAACCATTTCAAAGTGTACGTCGATTACAGTTAAATATGCCGTGCGCTTAAATAATTAAATTTCATTTTTACCAAAGCGTTATTGTTTCCACTGACAGGGCCGATATTGGTTTTTAAACCGCTGGGAAAATTCATTTTAAAAATCTAGAAATTAAAAACTCGTTTTTTTTCTAAACAGAATCTGAGTGATGTAACAATATACACAAATATTACAACACAAATAAAAATTTCATAACCAATCCACATTGAAAATAGAAAGAGTGATGATAATCGTAATAACATGTAATTAGTTTCCTTATATAGACAGCGTAAGCAAATTAAAGGGAAAGAAAAAAGAAAAATTCTATAGACGTAGGCAGTAACACATCATCGGTTATTACTGCACATGCTCTTGTAGCCAACGTTTTTAGATCCAGTATATATTAATGATATTAAAGAATGCTGCCGCGTAATTGATGGTTAGAAACCATGTCAAATCTGTATTATCCTTACTTTATGGAACTACAAATACTAATAAAAATCAATAAAGCTTACGTGAAAAGCGATTAACAGTGCAGGCAAGAATATTCATTACTTCGAAATGCTTCCATTAAAATCCATAAAAGGATGAGAAATAATGAAAATATTCATTGTAAGGAGACGCACTCAATAAATTCTTTTAATAAACCTTAACTACAGCTATTCTACGTTATAAAAATTAAATTATCCATCAACAATATTATTGAAACACATGAAATTTATTAATTCCATTTAATTCTGAATATACCTACACAGAATAGCTTTAATAAAATTAAAAATGAATGGTAATTACTCTGCTTAGAAACATTTAATTACAAAATTAATGTTCTTGGCCATATAAAAGAAATGTAATTAATTTAAGATCAATAGCTTTAAGACATCATGAATAATTATTTATGTTTCTAAGGCAAAGTAGAAAATAAAGCTCAAGCTAGTCAATAAGAGACTAACTTGCAAAACTGTACGTAATGTAATTTTGTTGGGCAGCTTATAACTCATTTGGTTTTAAAAACACTGCAGAGACAAGCTTTCAGAATTATTCAGAAATATACGGGGTGTTTCATTTATAAACAAAAGTTGACTATTGTCATACGGAAACAGTAAGACTTGTAATACTTTATATCGTGTAAAGTGACATCAAATAATTGTTTACGTTACGTAATTCACTTTAAGAAAATAAAACTAAAATTACAACCACCCTGTATAAGAACCCCATATCTGTTCACTAAAACAAAAACAAACTAAAATCTTGATTCAGTAATGGTTTGGTTTTTTGGTTAATTTATGCTTCATATACTTTTATTTGTAAAACCAATAGCTGCTACCAGTTGTTTACTAACTTCAACAATGAAATCTACACCGAAAAAATTCCAGAAAATATTTTGAGGTAGCCTTTTTTAATCACAACAGATTGTTACGTACCAATGAACTAACTACTCTTGTTTAGATTTCTCTTTTAGATTATCAATGTTAACTGATTTACAAAGGTATTGGCATTTGTAAAAATAATTTAATCCTTCACGAACCATACACTTAACAAGGTTATCTGACCGGAACAAAACCACAGGCATTGCTAGCATTAATCTTCAGCGTGATTTTAAAAATCGAATAACTTTACTATAATTTTTAAAATACGAAGATCGGCTCGCATATTTCTTTATGCATGCTATAAATATAAATAAAAGTGAACAAACACCAGATGTTGCTCTCAGGTCAATAATATATATGGTTGTATCATAATCAGTAAAATATAGCGCCATAATAATTATATAAAGATGCTGTCTAATAAAGATAAAGAAATGTAAGCTATAATACAGCATTGATGTGAGTTCGGTCTCATTTATATCACTCTTCTAGTTGCAAGACTACTTTATTATAAAATATGGATACCTACCGTTCGTACATTATGCACTACCTACTTTAAAACATGCAGAAATAAAATTAATAATAGTCGTGAAACGCAATAAAAGTTGAAGTATGGTGCACGAACTAGTCTTAAAAAAGAAGATTAAGATAGAAAATTTAAATAGCACTCACCTTTTCTTTGGGTAAAATTAATTAATAAAATCAACTCATTAGTTACTTTGACATGAAAACAAAGAACTCAATCTAAGATTATAAATATATTTAACAATTATTCACATATAATTGATAAATTCTGTACCACAACAGAAGAGATATTACAGTTAGGTCACTGATGCAGAGCTAATAAATTTTAGTTTTAACAAACAGTATTAGGCGGACACTTTAGACAATTAGCTATAATTATGAAGCATTTTCTAATAAGGAAACTAACATATAAAGCAGAACAGACTCCCCAACAATTCTGATATGAAATACAATCTACCTCTGCTCAACGCTGCCTTTACTAAATTATGATGTTTCAGGATTCAAATGGCAATATGTAACCAGATCAAGACAAGATAGTATCAAAATCTTCCAAAACAAGTAGTAGCCGTTGTAATAAACCATGGTAAAAACACAAGCAGCAGAATGCACTTTTGTACGAAGCCCATCCTGTTTGACAAGAATACCTGTTAAGACATCAGAGATAGACAAAAAACTTTTTGGATAACTATAAACATACTATAAAGCATAAACCAAACAAAACATAAATAACTGCAAAGCAGTCTGTATGGGTAGGATAGTACCGTTTCACTTATTTGCAAGCACTCTAGAAACATGTAGTACGAGGGTGGTTTGATAAGTCTTTAGCCTAAGATAGAAAGAAGTGTTTTTTTTGGTCAAAATCGATTTTATTTCTTTACATAGTTCCCTTTTAGGTCTACACACTTCATCCAGCAATCCTCCAACTTTTTGATCTCCTCCAAAAAATACGATGTCTGAAAGTCTGCAAAATACGCGTTCACGGCGGCTATCGCTTCATCATTGCTAGTGAACTTCTTCCCTGCAAGCCATGTTTTCACATTCGGAAACAGAACATAGTCGCTCGGGGCCAGATCTGGAGAATACAGGGGACTAATTTGAAGCCAAGTTCATGAATTTTGGCTGGCGCAATGTCATGATGAAACAGGACTGTCTTCCTCTGTATTTGAGGTCATTTGGACTGGATGTATTTCTTCAACCTGTGCAATAATAAAGCATAATATAATCCTGGTTTTCTTTTCTACAAATAGTCTATGAACAATATGCCACGCAAATCGCAAAAAACAGTCGCTATCACTTTCCCGGCCGTCTTGGCCTTCTTCTGAGCAGGTTCGCTCGTTGAAGTCTACTGTTTAGACTACTTTTTAATCTCTGGTGTGTAATAATTGACCCAACAGCTACAAATCGCCGCAAAAATTACTGAATTACGCTTAAATTGATTCAACAGCTCCTTTGAGATGTCCATGCGCACGCGTTTTTGATCCAATGTCAACAAGCGCGGCACCCATCGCGCGCACAGCTTCCTCATGTGCAAATCATCATGTAACATTTTAAACGCGTTCTGTTGATGTGCCTACGGACTGTGCTATCTCTCTTATTTTCATTGGACGATCATCTAACACGTTTTTGTGGACTTTGTCGATGATATCCTCAACGGTTGCTGTTTTTGACCTCTCCGGACGCTTTTCATTAAACACACTCGTACGGCGACGTTTGAACTCTGCTACCCAGTTTTTTACGTTGGCGAACGAAGGGACAGACTCTCCGTAGACAGCGTCCAACTTGGCTTTTATTTCTGCTGGAGTTTCACCCTTCAAACGCAAGAATTTTATAACTGAACAATATTAGACTGGTTCCATTTTTTACAAACCACTAACATCGGCTGACACAAACGACTGTCAAATAAAAACTACGCGTCAAAAATGGCTGACATTTTCAGCAGTGCCGCGTGAAGGATGGACCATCGTAATTATAAAAGAATTTTGACCTGAGGCGCCATATTGATGCTTAGGCTAAAAGCTTATCAAACCACCCTCGTATATATTGATAAGTCAGAAATTACGAAGAGCGTATAATCTCTTATTAGGATGTTTCCAATTCGTATGCAGAAGAAATGATATACAAAATAGCAAGCTCTCGTCTTTTGGTCAAAGATTTTTGCGTGTTAAGAGCCATTGGCTGTCATTGCCATTAATTACCAAATACGATATCAAGTAATTTGCATTTGGACATTAGACCACATTGGTATCTCCATAAATAAAGAGCTATCTCGTTAGGCGAGAAGGAATTGATCAGCTACAAATTATAGTTGAAATCTCCAATAACATTCAGATCCAAACAACAATTAGGCATTTGTGAAGTAATTGCTGCAAATCCAAAGTATTTAGGCAAAACGAACATTATATATAATTCTTCAAAAGCATCAGCAATCACGGTAGCAAAAGTGCAGTTCTGTTTTGTCTTCCCATTACTTCTTTACTGACGCTCTAATTGTATTGACATGTGTTTTAGTTTTTTTCCTAGTTTTGCTGACGTTTCAGAGTTTCCAATTCCACAGCTCAAATTAGTCTAAAACTCCAAAGAAACGTTATCGATTAGAACTGAATTTATTAAAACCGCTTCATCGGAAGACATTCTATCAAAACCAAGTTCTATTGGGGAACGTACTTACGCAATAGATATCGTATACGATATAAACTATCAGCAGATTCCAAAAATTTTTCAAACCTAAAATTTTGTCCTGCAATGAACTTGAGGTAATGTTGAGCTTATCAACACAAAGCAACTGTCAAAATTTCGTTATAAATTTCAGAACCATAAGATAATGGTAATCAATAGGAAAAAATATTTCATTTTATATTTCAATAGTCATTTGAGCTTTTCATGGTGTGTGATTCAGCGGGTGCCTTCGTTTGCTGTCTTGGCTCGACGGTTCTGCAATTTTGGAATCCTACATCGTTCATGTTGGCCTAGACTGGTTCAGTAGCTAGCTTTACCCAAAAATATATATTCACGATCTAAAAAAAAAAGCTAATTAACAAATTTGTTGGAAGTGTGAACCAAAAACCCAAATAATTAACTTTTACAACAACAAATAAGTTCAACCGGGACTAGTAATCGACGCAACAGTGTCTAGCACAGCTGCAAGAAACCTATTATTAGCTTACTAATAAGAAAATTGTTTTGGTTTCAACACCTATGATTTAGTGATTGTAATCATTTTATAATTTTATGTCGTCTCAATATTTTGCAAACGTAATTAGTCCTTTTCGTTTATGAAATCTTTAGTTGGAAGTATTTTCAATTTTTTTGGATGATATTTATTAAATGGCTTCTTTTAAAAATTGTTTATCCTACTTCAGTTGTTCAAATTTCGTGGAATTGTGTCGGCTTGTTTTAACGTAGGCAAATCTACACCTAGAAATTTCCACCGTATATTGCTGCGCGTTGTGTCTGTCATTTAAGGGACATCTGCGGACTCGTAAAGTGCCGCTAGAGTTGGGTAGGACTTACAAGAGGCAGTACAGATATCCCGTACATGACAGAGAATAGTACCGACGGCTCACTTGTATAAAATGTCTCACTTCAAAAGAAATGTCCTCATAATGCTTTGAGTTGCGGTCACCTTGCGTTGCGAGTGTTGCGGACCGCGCGGACGAATGAAAAAGAATGTCTTGTAAACTTAAAAACCACGCGACGCGAGGCGGGGGCCGACGTGTCCAGTACTTACGTTATCCTACCTTCGCTATCTACACTCGCCCGCCTCGCCTCATTTGAAATGGGACATTGTACTGGCTCAAAAAACTAATGAGGTACCTCTTACAAACTCAGTTTAAAAGCATGTCTTGCCCAAACTAAGTGCCACCCCTGCATTTTACAGGTTTCAACGAGCGAGGAACGTCCATCACAGAGATAGGGATGTTCGTTACGCTATCTTTACTCCATTTACGTTTAGTACGGTTGCGCCTAGCTAGGCGTGGCTTCTAGTTTTAGCCTGCTTGACGCGCGTAGGAAGCTCGACAAAACAGAGTTCACGTTTGCCCTCAAATGTAGAAAGGTGTCGTCGCTAAAAGAATCCGTCGTAGAATCATACCGATCTGTTGAAATATTATCAAAGCTCATATTACAATTTAAATTAAATTAATTAATTTAAAAATCGATTGTCTAATCGGAGATATTTCAAGGATTTTTGCCAGTGAATGGGAGTAATATCCCAAGACTTTATTTTATAGGTGAAGTAGTGTTTATTTCAAGTGCGTCCAATTAGATTTGGAATTGTGAATTCGGCGTTACTTATCTTTATTTTGGTTCTATAGACCTAATGCATATCGATAATATTTGAGTGTGTCGAACCTTCGTTGGTGAAGGGTTGTTGTCTAATGATTGTCCCGTCTTAATTTCGACCGATGACAATGAACACCTGCATCAGTTTTGTGAGGCTGTGTATAAACAATTCTTTGCGATTAAGTAAAACATCTCTGCGTATTGAAACATGAGAGGGTCATCGACCATCCCGTTATTTGAATACGCCAAGTAAATTTGAGAGAAAATTCACCGCTCACTGCCACATATTTAACAAAATTCCTAGAGCAAGAATGAGCAAACTTGGCTGCCGACGCCGAGACCGAAATTGGCTCGTACGACGACATAGTAATTTTCCATATCTTACAATCCCAAAATCAAGACTAAATTGTTTGGTTACATCTCTGCTGAAAAGTTAATGCTTGCGTCCAGGAACAGTTAGCACAATGACGTTATGTCAGAAAAAAGGTTCTTCATTGGTTGTCTTTTAAACAAATGTCACACGTCAACCAAACATGAGCTTTTGCGTTGACATAGCGTCGCGTCGTCGTGCTAACTGCTCCTGGACGCATGTAATGTCTGCCGATAAATTTGACTTTATAGTATACCAACCAATCCGTACCCAGCAGTCAAGTTGGTCATGTGATGTCTGCCAATAAATCTGACTTTATACTAACCAATCCGGACCCAGGAGTCAAGTTGGTCTAGTGGCAAACATCATTTAGAATTAATACGATCACAAAACCCAAAGAAATATTTTCTATTTTTTTGTTCTTGACTGCTATAATTTCTTGTATGGAATGGAATTTGTTATAGAACAAACCAACACTATGCGTTAAGGTAATTCAGTTTGTACGTAACAAATATGCTGATCATCTACTAAAAGTTCGTACTGTTGGTATACTCCAAAGTGTTAGTAAACAACAATTTTAGAATTCAGAACTTATTTGAAGATAAGAATCTAATTCCATTAGGCACGGGTAAATAAAGAAAGAAAATTACGCAAAAAGTTTTAGAGGTCGAGTCTACTTTAAGTTGATTTAATTTATCCCAAATGTTAGAACGACTTGCAATTATGCTTCTTTCAACAAATCCAAAAAAGGAGTAAGCGCTTTCTCGATGTACGTCAGAAGTGTACTATACTGGCATTTTCAAATATATGACATTCTAGTGGACTGGTGGTCATAACATAAAACATAGGCAAGATTTTTTCAAAACCAAACACAGATCTTTTGAATGGAGAACAGAAGAAGAAATGCAGAACAGCCCTTTGATACTTGTTAACCTGCAATATCTTAGAAAGACAAAGATCGGGAAACGTTACCATGATAACAACAACAACAACCGGAAAAATGAATCAGAAAGGATATGTCAGATATTCATTGTGAACCATGGCAGATGTCTCAGAAGTAAATCAAAATTCTGAGAAATCTCAAGAATCTGCCAATAGATGATAGAAAGAAGACGACTTATTATTATAAATGTCCAGAACATTATTAGATTATCTTTCTTTGAGATTTTCACCTTTTCTAGAAAAAGAGCTCAATTAAAAAAACCGCGATCTCTTCGGAAGTGAGTGTCATATCATCAAGATTCTAAATTTCACAATTCCAGCACTTACTTGATTACCAGCTGGGTATTATTTCATGTAAGTTAAATGTACTTCCGAAGTATTTTTCTACGCAGTTCAAAGTGGGAAGCTAATTTGTATACTGCCGGTGAATTTCAATACAAGTAATACAGAAAAGTGAGAAAACATCTAAATAATAACTGTAACTGCATACCGAGCAATATGTATAAAAATTGAAGGCAGCAAAATATCTCTTAAATCTGCCAAATAAAACTATTTATGGTGCTGTATGTATGGTTTTAAAATCTATTAAAAAGCCACAAGAATTCAACACGTGTGCGAGGGACTTACCGTATTAAAAATAAGGAAATACTAAAATAGTGGAAAATTCTTTGTAAAATTAACAATAATGCCATTTTTATAAGTCTACCCAGGAAGTGTTAGAATAAACAATAGTCTAATACATACAATTTGCTAATGCTGTAAATATACGTTACAACCACAAGTGCATATGAGAAATATTATTATTTTTGTAATAAGAGTATGAAATGTTATATTCCCTAGAAGATTATTATCCAATACAAAATATGTAAACAACAGGTGTAAATGATTAATTGCCATAAAATGACCACAACCGTTTTCATAATACCTACTTATCATCCTTATGATATTGATCTATCCTAATGAGAAAACCAAATAGCAAATCCTACAATAATTAATAACTATAAATTGATATCTTGGCGTTATTTATATTTCCCATAAATGGCACGCAGGACCCTTTATATTATCTTTATAAATTCCTAAACTTTGATACAAGTTAGAAGACGGGGTTGATTTATATAGCTAACGAGCTACATGCGAAATAATGATCATCTATTTGTCTATATTATGATATATTGAAAAGGTTTAGGAAGTCTGCAACCCTACTATATCATAAACATAAATACCTAAAATTATCAATTAAAGATACCCAAAGATAATTTAAAACCTTGTAGAGAATGTGCTGTATAATTTATAATGTTTAAACTTAATAAGATTTTGAGGGTAAAACGTTATTGTTATTTTCAGCTTAAAGTAGACTAAAATGGTCTTTTATTAAAATTTTGTGGGGTAGGTGTAGGCAAAGTTAATTCCATTTGTACCTTAATATTATTATGGTAACACAAAAGTTGAGACGTTACATTAGTAAATTGTTTTAGGACTATTAATATTTACACATGTTAGGTAGGTCCGTTGTGGCGAAAAAGCTAAATCCCACTCCAGGGTCGTTTAACAATGTTTGTCGTAACCCTTAATAATTAACAGACATTATTGTATCAAATCCTTTAACTAACTTTGCGAAATTCTCATTTATCCCGTGTCCCTTATTAATTAGACCACGTATAGCTTCTAATTATTAACGCCTTTAATTGCAAGCAATACTGTTTGAGAAAAATAGTGATAGAAGGCATTACATTAATCATTATTAATGAAAAATAACTTAGAAATCTCTTTTTTGTTCCATCTTAATGAATTATCTCTTATACAATACAACAAATATACGTGTTTGCATAAATTATACAAGCGTAAATAGCTATAGAAATGCTATAAAATTATAGGATTTACTGTAAGCATACAGTGGTAAGTAGTTAAAGCATAAACATGAGTTTTACTACCAAATAATCCAAACATTTCAATTATTAATTAACGGTATTATTTGCATTCGCTATAACTGTTATGAATGTTTAAATACCCTTATCTAATCATAATGCGGTTTGTGTAGTTTATGTTTCCATAGACATGTTTTTATGTTGTTTTCATGAATGCATCACTGGTTATATTACGTGCATATGGATTTAACTTTCATTATCATCTACTAAATCGTACGTTATGCGCCGGGGGAGATAAATCATAACTACTGTAATTTCACTAAACAGAAATTTGAATCTAATTTTATTATCTAATAGTGAGGTAGTAATTAGAACAACCTGAATAGATTATATTGGCCACATTTTATAAATATGCCAATAGTTAATTAACGTATACATAATCACTTTAAAAACAACACTACAAAAAGCAATAAAATTAGCATAAAGACTTGTTCTTGCAAGCTTTAAAAGATAACAGAAATGTAATGAAGCAATCGGTAATTCCAGTAGTCGATAGTAAACAAGCTTTTATGACCATTTTGACCATTTCCATACTTTAATATAATAACAACTGAATTGAATTAGCATTTTAATTTTAAAATCTTCTAGATATCGTTTTTATTGAAAAACATCTAAAATGAAATTAAAACAAAATAAAAATAAATGAGGTAATGAGTTAATCCTAAATCTAGAAAATGTGGACGGAGGTTTAATTCCTGAACAAAATTCTTGTAAATGTACGATTTATAATAATACAACACTAGGTGATAATCAATAGCTTGCGGTTAGGATGATGCACAACCATATACTAATTGCAAGCAAATAACAGCAAACTAAGTCAAAAGTCGATAAGCTAATACTAATTACATTCAATTATATGTAACCAAGCATAATTATTATTTCCGCAAGGTAGAATAAGTCGAGTAAGCAAGATAAATTAGTCAAAGCTGCTTAATGTATCCACACCGAACTACTACGTATTTGCGTACAGCAGTAATATCGCAAACCAACTTCAAGTACCTACAGATTGTAACTTCACTGGCGTCACAAAAAAAGTAAGTAGATGCAGAAGGAATAAATATGCTACGAATAAATTTCAAATCTATTATGAAACAACGAGAGTACAACACAATTATTATCAAAAACTACTTATAAGATCCTGAGTAGTTAGAAGCGATTCAGCTCTCCATAATAATAAAAGAGAAACTGTGAGCAAGATGAAGACATTAGCGCAAACCAGAGTCAAATCATAATTGTTTCTGCTGCTACTGCTGCCAAGCCACTCTAGGCAAATGCCTTTTCGGTCTAGATTGGGTAGTTGGTTTGGTAAACGCTGCTGCACGTGGTCAGGGATGGGGAATGGATGGTTGATTGCAAACATGTCCGCTCGGTGATGAAGGAAGTGTGAAGGTCAGGTGGGTCGACTTCGTGAAGTGTTGTAGAAACAGTCCTCTTCAGGATTAACCAGTGTTCGCAAGAACCCATATCCTCTACAAACTTTTATTCCAAAAAAAAATGACATCAAAAATCGAAGAAATGAAAGAGTCGAATTTGCGGACTTCATGAACAAAGTCCTCCAGTTTGCCTCAAAGACATTTGGCCTTCCACTCCCATCTATAACGTATCCCTTAAAATCTGTAAAGTCAAGCCCCCCAACAAACGAAAATAATAACTCCAAATCTGAAATGTCAAACCCCCCAAAAAACGAACATGATAATTTCACTCCCATTTTATGTCAAACTTAGAAAAAACGCACAAGGCCTTGACTCAACCGACAGCAACACAACAGGAACTAAAGATTGATTCGAGATACTCGCAGAAGTAGATATGAACGAAACTAATTTAGAACTCAATATCCTTTCAAAACCCAAAACATCCAAAATTCCGCCCATAATCATCAAGGACAAAATCAAATGGGTAACCCTCTCCAGCGAGTTTACTCGCCTACAAATAAACTTTTCCAAAGCCAGATAACTCTCCGGCGGTATCAGTGTCTAACCCGTCACTATAGAGGACTACAGAAATATGATTCACCTTTTAGATGACGAAAGGGTATCCTTTCATACATTTCAACTCAAAGAAGATAAACCACTACGCGTAGTGCTAAGAGGCATCCCAGAAAGAATCACCACTGACGACACCGCCACAGATCTAATGGTACAAGGCTCCCCAACAAAAACTATAATCCGCTTACACGTCGGCAAAGAAAGACGCCCAATCCCCCTGATGCCAGCACTCCTAGAACGAACTGGAAACTATAAAGACTAATAGTAAAAACGGAAACGCCCAACAAGAAAAAAGACAACATAACCCAGGGCCATTGCTGCCAAGGATTCCGGCACACCCAGCGTTGCGTAAAATGCGGTGATAATCATCACTCGACAGCATGCTCGAAACACAAAGAATAGCCTGCGACATGCACCAACTGCAAGGGCAGTCACCCAGCCAGCTCTCGTGGCTGCCTTTGCTTCCCCAAGATTGCAAACGCACAACCTATCACAAACACCACCGTCCCGTCACAAACCTCCCAGCCAGCCCAGAATCCTTCTCCATCCTCCATACCTAACTTCACGAACTCCAAGACCGCCGAATTAACTCACCCAAAAAGCTACGCCTCTGCAGTCAAATCCCCAATTACAGCTGCAAGAAGTTCCACACCCAAACCCAGCCCTTCTACACCAGCTACTGGGAAACGCTGCTTATACCAGTCATCCAAATTGCAATAGACGCTATAAATAAAAAAGATATCTTAACAGCTTTTCTACAACTACTGCCAGAACTTCCCGACTGACTTAAATAAAAATGACACCACGACTAAGACAATAACGAACCTCGACAATTAAACCCAACGTAAGATGAACAAAAAAGACCAAAACATCCATTAAAAACTGAGGGCAGACACTTAGCCCCACACAAAACCATCCTAAAACGTTAAACAATACAGAGCATAGAAGGTTAGAGTAAAGCTATTACTAGGTACTTCTAAATCAAGCAAATAAAGAAAAAATAAAGAATGAATCTAGTTACATATGTAGTAAATACCACAAATTTAGTGGCATCACAAGTGGTCTCAGGTAATAGAAATGCATCAAGTTATTTGATCATTAGAGGCACGAAGGCCATATCACAGATTTGACAAAGTCTAATGCTAATAATACATTATTTTGCATAACTTATTACTTTCAAGATTGGACGACAAAAAATCATTTAAAAGTGACAAGATATAAAAAAGTGAGAAAAACTACCAGGCCAGGATATCACAATGTTCTCATTAACGATGATGACTTCTTTGCAAAACTATTTCTTTCTCCAAGCCGACATGCATTTCGAAATTAATGCCATTATGCTTAGATCTCATACGCAAACCCACTGCAGATCTAAAAACAGTTGTGCACATACTCGTACTTAAGATGACACCCAATTTCCTATTTTCCTACATTATTAAATAATATAATTAAAAGCCATATCTGACATCGCCATTATGCAACGCCCGATACGTAGCGCTATGAAAGTATTTTTGCCAAATGACAAGTACTACCACCATTTCTCAACTCAATATAAATGTGAGAATGTGATAATCTAGATGTCAACTCAGATTACCAGCACAACTGTCGTCTCTTTCAACCCCTAGAAAATATGATCTGGCAGCGTTCCATTTTCAAGTGTCTCGTCTGCCATAACAGAAATTCCCTATGTGATTATGACCTCGACGATAGTACTTGTTCAAAAAGGAAGCGCCGTGAGTTCACAAATACCAAACTGCATAGGTCCTCACAGTCAATTGCTTATCTGCCTTAGAAGCAAGGGACGACACCGTACAAGAATGTATTTTCTACCCAATTGCTCTTCATTTGAAGGACAACTGATCGGACATCTATTGGAACTTTCCGAGCGAAGTTTTGACACTACCAAAGCTAAAAAGTATCCATACAAGATTATCAGGAGTTGAAAGAGCTACTTGGCAGGTGTCTCATAACACCAGTCAGTTAACAGAAGATAAACCGATCGAGGTCGTCCTCCGTGGAAATCCTAAAGTTATATCCAGTGATGGAGTTGAAGATTTTTCTTGCAGAAGACTTCGTCGTTCAACATTCGGTCGGTCGATCTTAAACAGTTAGATATGACAAAAGAATATCTCCAGTTACAAAAAATATTTTAGGTTAGAATCATATTTAGTTGGATCTCCGGAGAAGAAGATACTGAAATACGCTGGAGTGCATTAAAAATTAAAACAGGTGCTCTAAGTGTTACCGGGTAAACAACGTGCCAAATCGCGACAACCCTACTAGAACAGGTCACCGCTGCCATCACCAGGGCAACACTTTTCTACAACATGAACTGTTTTCTGCACATTCAACATCCCAACAAGCCAAAGAAAGCACACCAATCAATCTAGCTTAGCTCAGATGGCCAACCTTAATTGGCAGACCAAGCCTGTCAATGATCATGAAGACCCTATCAAGCCGGAGGCTCGATAGATGGGCTAAACGCCATTATTAAACTTATGCACGATTGCCTGGCCATTTTTAAATTCTAAACTTATTCAAGAGCCGAAACAGACAACAACTAACAAAACTTTACTAAGGTAGCAATTTCATTCCAAAAAAGCCCTCTGCGTCAGGTTCCAATTTTACCTTTCACAGCCTTATTTTAAATAGTAATTAAATAAGATTTTGCATACTAACAGCTAACATTATCATAATAACGCCTTGGAAGAGATTTCGCAAAATTATTCAACATGCAAGTTTGTGTGTTTCATCTCGGTTATTGTAGTATGTTATCAAATAAAATTCTTCCAAGACAACATCAAGAATTCTTTCTCTATAGTACAAAATATCTCTTTAATTATAAAAAGAAAATTTTAATAATCAAAGAAGCGATAGTAACATTGGAAAGTTTTACATAATAAATATTGCAGACCTTACCTGCTATGTGCTGGTATGGATCTATCGGATACCTGAAGTAAACTACCTGTTTACCACATTTAGTGTACACCACCAAATCGTTTCGGTGCTGTAGATGTCTTTCGGCTGTAGGTTTAAGCCAGTTAAGCCTATATGCAAAGGAGATTAACAAAGCTGCTCAAAATACTCTTACTTCAATGATTCTCAGAAGTCTAAAATAAATTTGAAGACTGCTTTCGTAACGGTAGGAGGAAACAAATTCAATTGAGAGAAGAGCCTATTTCTGCACGCAGAACGATGAGAAATCCTCTTTGATGAGACAGTTCTCAGAAATGCTCTTGAAAATATGCAGTTAATGTTAGTTATCGCAAGGGCGCCGTTATAAGTGTGCTACGATGTGAGCCCGCCTGCAGTGACTCGAGGTGGACTCCGCCAGGAACGTTCACGAAAACCTTTTTTACCATTCCATTGTACAGAAAGTTCATTGGGATGGGATGCACTTGAAAGGTTTGCACACGGACGACCAAGCTCTTGGCGACGCCATTAGCTGTTGTCTTGGCCTGGAGGTGCTGGAGGCCGTGACATGAAGCAAAAAAATATAATAGCGCAAGTTTACTTTTTTCGGACGAAGGATGTTAGTATTACGAAGATAGTAGAGAGCGTAATGTCATTAGATGGGACGCTCTCTGCGACGTTTTGCGAAATCCAAAGGTAAGGATTTCGCTCAATCCAAAATAATAATTTTAGTGGTAGCAACATTCTGATAACACACTGCACCTAAGTGCAAACATGTAACAGCTTTCCTGTATATTTCCTACTCAACAACAAGCAAACTTCAATTTCTAATTTATTACGCTGCTATCATTAGACCTGTGTTAACATACGCTGGATCATTTGGGGCACACATCGTCTTTAAGGGTTTTTTTTTCGATGCACTCTGGTTTATATACGTGTTGCATAGGAACATCATTCCTCCTACATGGTTACTTCCTTTATTCAATCAATCTTCTTATAAACGACCTTAAGGCTCAGAACAAAGACAAAAACGCTCCGGTTCCATCCGGCCAAGGACGACTCTCTTACTTTCTTAACGGACATGAGAGTTGATGTCTAGCGATGGTGCCACAATAGATGAAGAAGGTAAAAAAATCTTTCAATTTAAACAATTCAATCGGTTACAAAAAATTCTAAATTAGCAACTACGGGATTGGATAAACTTCCAGTAAACTTTCGATGTTCGATAATTATAAACTTGGAGAAAATGTAATCCACGGAGGGAAATTTTCCAGTTTATCGCTAATTAACTGTGACCTAAACATTTAGAGAAAAATCACTACAATGTCATTAAGAGCAAATAGCATTCACCACAAGTTTTTTGTAAAGACGGAAATGCAAGGTCGTCTAGTTTAAATTGCTCTGATGCAATTAGCAAGAAAGTTTTACACCTCCGCCTAAATATTTATCTTAAAAAGTGCATGAAGAAGTTTACAAAAGAAAACGTAAAAAGATACCACGGCAAAAGAATGTGGGAAAAAAGAAAAAACAGGTAATAGAACACAAGACGCAACAGAAAAAGGAGAATCTTGTTTAATTTTTCTGGTAAATAAAATTTACCACGATAGAGGAAAACAAGTTTGTTTCATCAATTTCTTATACTCTTTAATTATTCACTCGTTAATCTAGTGAATAATGCAGATCCTAACTGTATATTCAGTAAGAAAGCAAATTGACCAATACTACGCAACATATAGAAATTCAGAGAAAACTAGAAATGAAGAATTATTTTTTTTAACTGAAAATTTCAAATTGACGAAAAGCTCTGAAAACCTCCAATCTCGGATTTATCATTATTTCTTCAAAACCTTAATTTAAATAAAAATGTTACACGTTTTCTGTTACCATTACTTCTAGCATTTCAAAAGAAATAGCAAGCAGCGTTCAATTGTTCAGACATTCAACTGATGGGTACTGCATATTATACTTTCCTTGAAGTTTTGGAGTAAGGATAACCGTACAGGGAGTATTTTACTAAAGTGTAACATCCCTTTTACGACTTTCATTGTTCATTATCAAAAGAAAGACACGCACTCTTTACTGCGATATCAAATTATTCCCCTATATCCATCCTACCAACATTTGTTTTTAATATTAAGACTAACTATCGAAAATTTGTTACTCTAACAGTACAATAATATTAAGATATATCAGATGGTAATGCAAAGCAATTAAAACTGGTCTGCAGGTGAGTTATCGGAGAATTATAAATTCCATACGCTAACTCATACAACCTTCAAGAGTAATCCTAGCTGGATTTTTTAGTTAAACGAAAACCAGATCTGAACATTAGAAAAACTCATTTATCACTCATTTATAATACAACCGCGCAAGAACATTCGGTATGTTAGTTTCCAATCCACTATGTGTATCTGCAGTACACGTATCTATGCTGAACATCCCAAGATGATCTTAAATTTTAACACAAGGTACGTGTTAGACATATGCAATATGTACTGCAACTATATCTGATATACGGATAGAAGTACTGCACGTGTCCCACACACGCAGTGTACTCGTGACATTACGTCACCAGTAAACATCAAAGATTAAATCTGCAAGCAGTTTAAAAGAGAACTGTCGGTATAATTTTGAATCTAGAAAAGAATAGCAGCATACAGTTATCTTGTTGTAAAGCAAAAAAAAATGTTCGCAATGTATTTTGTAGGTTTATCAACAAATGTATGTATAGTATACCCGGATAACAAGCAAAATTACTTAGCAGTCTCGTTGATATCAAGATTTCAACTTTTTTGTTTTTTGTTAACTTTACAAATAAAAATACAATAATATAAACATTATTAAAAGTTAAGAAGTTAGAGTGTGTCAATTGTTAATTATAGTAGGAATACGAAGAGTGATTCAAGTCTAAGTTGCATACAGCATTTTTAGCTGACGAAATTGTTAACAAATGTTTTTATTCTACTACCCACCAATTTTAAAGCTCAAGTCATCAATTTAAAAAATGTTTGCTTTCGTCAATAAAATGGTAGTACTCTTTGTTTATTGACCTACAAAGAGAATTTAAGCAAGATAAGGCCTATTAGCCTTGTCTACAAATATATAAGAAATTAAAAGAGTAGCTCGCGGTGGCCAGATCCCTGAAACCTAGGAAATGTCTGTGTCTAAGGCAATGCAATGTTAAATAGTTGGAGGAGGCATTAGCTGGTTGGTTTCAATGTGTGTTCCATAGTCAAGTCTGTCTGACATTAATTATATGCCACCATTCACTAATGACGTACCATGATAGAGCGTTCTCAACAAAAACAAAATTATTGATTTTGAATGGCGTAATGAAAAGTATTCTACCTCCGCCAGTAATCCGAAGAGAATGAAACCTTTAGCTAAGTGCCTCTCGCATGATACAACTAACTGCCTGTAGTTTCAGGAATAGGTGAGCTTTTTATTTTGGTTTCAAAATAATTCCATCGGCACACTTTCAATCAAACAAAAAATGATGTAATCTGAAAATATTACCATATTGTTTGTAACCCCAAGAAAATATCAATACGGCTGGTTTCAAATTCAATCTAACCTAGACTGCCATAACGCAGTAGACTATTAACAAACGCGCTTTGGGTTTTTAACTAGATCACGTCTAGTTTTGCAAGATATAAAAAAATCTACTGAACTTGAATAAAAGATAGTAGAAAAATAAGAACCTTGCTACGAAGTATCACTTCGGGCGATATTTAATTTTGTATATATAGAGACGTGTTCAGAAAAAACTAAGAAGACTTAGTTATCAAGCAGTCAGATTGGCCCAGATTTTTCTTTCTGCACACGACAGTGCAAACAATAATTTACCTTAGTACTACTTGAAATCTGTTTATTTTTTTAAGGAATATATAAAATATGCAATTTCTGTCACCCTTCGATCTTCACACCGCTAAGTCTAAACCACACGAAACTATGCAAATTCCGCGATTGCTTGAGGCAAGGTATTCCAACTTAGTCTTGGAGAATAGTAACGCACACAGCTATATCCTCGCAACAAGAGTTCACTATTGAGTATTTATTATTCCGAAGAATAATTTTCAATGATAGAAAAATTAAAGAATTGCTTTATACCACTAAACGAATGAATTTTTTTGTAGAATTGCAACATAGTAAAGTATAAAATAAACCCAAAATGTCATCGTGGCTCCTTGTACTAATGCTGGGAATATTGCTTGCTTTTCATATTACTGTAATTTTAAGTCAAATAATGTGATATTTTTTTCTTTTAAAAATAATAACTTAATAGTACATAACAGCAAAAGATGCAATAAATGCTTTTTAATCGTAAAGCTCTAAGTGAAACTACAGAGTAAGTATTTTTATTGAAATCTCTTGAAACTGGTTTTACAGAAATTTGTCGCTCGTGTATTTAGGCACAATCATTCCTTATTTGCTACAGGTATATAAGTAGCAAATCAGTCAATAAAAATTCAAGTACTACCTACTGATAACTACGGGTAATCTCTGAATGGCGCTTGCTGCGTGCGACACATTTATACAACAGGTAAGCGTTTATGCAATGAAAAACTGGTTGTGCATCCAGTCAGTTAATAGCTTTAAACGAGAATGAGAATCAACAAAACTTTCAAGACTCCATTTATTCAATTTCGCTTGAAAAAGTTGCTGTGCACTGCTTTACTTTTAATAAATAATTCTATTTATAGATGTAATATAATTGTCTCGTCGCGTGATGGCATGAACCATATAATTCAGAAGATAAAAAGGAACTTTATATAGTAGTTTTTGCTAAATCGAGCATCCATAAAAAAAGCAGCTGTAAAGAATTGCCATCAGAATTTTACGGAAATACCTTTATCACGAAAGACTAAAAAAGTCGACTTTTGTAATCTTGATACACACACCTTTTCAGTAAGAAAACGGTATTTAAAATTACCTATAACATAAATTTCAAACCTTCACATTCGACGGCAGATAAATTGTTTGCTAAACGTTGATTTTGTCTCGCTTTGATATATTTATTACACAACCTTTAAAATTTTGTCTATTATTAAAGATTTTGTAAATGATTGCTATCTTTGATTGTCAAGTATCTTATTACGTCCGAAAATATTGAATTTCCTCACCAAATATAAAGTGATAGCATTAATTTATGCAACTTTTTCTATTCAGCACAGATTTTGTTTTTGGATGAAATTTGCAGGGGCGTATTTATCGATTGATGTAAAGAGCTCATTATCAAGTAAATAGTTTGACGCTTCACCTTCTATTATAAGTATATATTTTACATTTATAAGTTTATAAATTCCAATATACGTAAAAATCAAAAAAAAACAGAAAATCTTATTATTATTATTATTATTATTTGTAACTAATGTGTTCAAGATTTTTACAAACAGTAAGAAAATCAATAATATGTATTGGTAGTCCAAAAATGTTTCTTGATAGCATTCTCAAATATTGGCAAGATTTTTTTAAAAAGTTACAGACCTATAATATAATAATTCCTTACAAATGCATTTCGACAAGTTCTACTAAATACACAACAAAACTCTTTAAAAAAACTTCAAGAAGTAGCAACGTGTAAGCAAGGAGCTATTTACGCCCAAATCTACCATAGAAGCTACCATAAAAACAATTTCAGTATGTCCAACCCAGCTGAAACCCAAAGCATTCTGTTTTGACACAAGCACCTTACCAGAACGAAAAACCTGAAACTTGCCGACATCCTCCTGGAAAGTAAGGGCTTTTGTTTCAATCTTTCTCCGTTGGTAAAATATGTTGAGATCATACTTTCATCAGTCTTTAATTGGTGGGATGGCAGCTTGCAAGCCAAAATTCGCGATGTCATTCACGCACTCTGCTCCACGCAAACAACATGTATTCGTCCAATTATAGAATTTCAGCCTATTACAGACGACCTTGAGCCAGAACAGAACACCCTTCTGCTATCTTCCTCCAAAACACCAAAAACTATTCCCGATCTCAAAGATATCTTCAGCACAATCCCTCTAGTTTATCGTCAGCCGAACAAGAATCATCAAACAATTCGATCAAAATTGCCATTTTTGCCATTTCCATTACAAGAGTAACCCACCATCCTAGGTCCTCAAACCGCATGGTAGCATGACCCTACGTATGCCTCCGGGATTGTTACGGAGCCTGCGGCGTTCCTGCTGTCATTTGAATAAGCATCGTTTGTTTCTGTTCTGGGTCAATCCATTTCAAACGGTCCAGAAAAACAAATTTTAGTTGCTCGACCATTTAAAAAAAATTAATATTGTTAGTGTTATTTGCCTCAAGTATGAGTAGCTGAAAACACATACTACTTTATTTTTATACTTAACCGTTTAGAAATGACGGCCATTTTTATTCCTAGGTGTACGCTGATTTTTGCGTTTGCAGACATCTACGGAAAATTAATTTTCTACAGACTGGTTCATAGACATTTAACATAAAAGGTATTGTTTTCTTTAAACCTTCATCTATCTTTCTTGTCCCCATCACTAATGTCCTAAAATGTCATTTAATATGTGCAAATTGCTCTTGAAGTTTGGTGGCACAATTTAAAGAAACGCACTTTTAAAGGGGTGTTTTTATAGAAGGGGTGTAATATCAGCGTTAATTCTGTTTGTGCTAGTACATACCACAAAATACTTCATGCTGAAAAAGAAAGAAGCTCGAATCTTGCTTCCTTTATTTTTATGCAGTTGCAAAGAGTCTTAATTTTCAGATTTGGCCTCTGGTGGGGGACCAGATAAAAATTTGATTTTTTGGATGTTATGCACCTCTACGGTAATAAACTGCAGTAGAAATTCCAACTTTGATATTTGCGTATTGTGGAAAATATCAAATTTTCAAAACTTTTGCGTCCTGTTGAGAAACAATAGGTTTTTGTGCTTTTTTTACGTCATAAAAAATATTTGCTCATACGGAATGCAAAATTGCTTTTCCTCTCTGCGGCCTAAATAGTGTATATTGTTTGGTGCATCTGGAACACATTCTATTTACTATCAGAATGTAAAACTTATAATAGATGGGGCAAAACTTCACATCGATTACACCAATTTAATGGACTTGATGTGATCATAATAGTTATGACTGTGTAATGAACTCTTGTGATCAATGTCCTGGTAAACAATCCTTCTTGATATGCTGAGGGAGTCTGATGAAGAAGATTTTATGCCCGATAATAGTGAATTCAAGCATTGGGTCACTACAGATCGGTCAGAAATGATTACTGCTATCAAATCACAAAATGACGTTTTTGAGTTTGTAGCAGAAGAACTGGCAAATCTCAAAGTTCATCACTGTATGTCAAAAGTTCAAGCTAGAGTTTTAAAAAAAAAAGGAAAGAGGATCTTGCAGAGACAGAATGTATAGTCTTAGCTGCCTTCTCAGAAAATTTTACATTTGTTGTTTAAGACGCAAGACAAGGATATCACTGGGTAAATGACCAGGCCACAGTATACCCTTTTGTAATCTATTTAAAAGGGGAGAAAATGAAAAGCCACAGTCTTTGTCTTTTAAGTGACTGCAGGGCCCACAGTACCGTGGTGGTTCATGCTTTCCAAGCAAAAGTAATTGATTACATTAAAGGGCTCAAATCAGGGATCAAGAACATTATTTATTTATCTGATGTAAGTTCAAGTCAGTATAAGAACAAAAAGAATTTTGTAAACATCACCAATTATGAGAAAAACTTCGATATTGAAGCAGAGTGGCATTTCTTTGCTACCTGCCATGGTAAAAATGCTTGCGATGGTGTTGGTGGTACCACTAAGCGTGAGGTAACCAGAGGTAGCTTACAACGTACAGTACAAAACCAAATTCTTAATGTTGATCAGACGTTGACGTGAAAGTAACGTTTTCAAAATTTGATATTTTCAACAATACTACCGTAGAAATGCATAATACCCAAAAAAACATCAAATTTTTATCTGATCCCCCACCAAAGTATTAAGCCTTAAAGTTAGTTAGATTATTCCTTGGCTTTTTTGGTTGTATTAGAAATTTCAAAAGCAGTATCTCTTAGTGCTGTGGTAGTCACATAATCGCCTCATAAAACCATAATCAAACCAAAGTGGAGATTAGTCTGTAACAAGACGACCAGGTGTCCACTGTATAAAAAGGAATATACATTCGTGATAACTATAACACATAGGAGATTCACTGTCGCAGTTCTTTTCATTAGTTGGAAGCATTTGGAAAAAGAAAGAGATTAAAAGCTTAAAAGATTAAAAAAGAGGGTAAAGATCGAGATAGAAGTACTTTTCAAGAGACTTTTTGTTTGACAGTCACACAATGACCTCGACAATCGAGATCGTTCGCAAGAGTCATGGAAGACAGCGTTGTTATTCATAAAGTGGCAGGTCGGTAAATTCAAACTAAGGAACGAATGAAGAATGAAGACTACTGTCCCAGTAAAAAGTTTTGTGAGCTCATTTCAAAAGTAAGATAAAAAAAGAACATAAGGAAAGACCGTGAAAATATTTGGGTACGTCCACGATCTTTTCAGCAATGACTGGTTGGTTTTTATATATTTCAACCAGGGCCGAAATTACCGTGTAGGCAATCGAGGCAGTGTCTAGGGGCCTCCACCGAAATAGGGCCTCCTCCAAAAAATTTTATGTTTGCATTATAAAGAATAAAGATCAATAAACAGGGATAGAAAACAATGGCAACAAATGAATGTATAAAAACCCATGGTTTTAAATTTTGCCCCATTTTCAAAAGAGCGGTATTCTACTTTATCGACATGCAACAAAATATTGATACAGTCTGTTTATGATATATTTATAACCTAAACATGCAGTGTTCTGTAATGGAATTTTCTCAGTTTGTTGTACCTAGTTTTGATATATATTATTCTAAAAACAGTGATACTTGTAATTTCTTTATTTGAGCAGAATTTTTAAGTATTTGTTGTAAAAATTAAAAAAAAAGTAGGGACCACCACTAATCTTTGCCTAGAGGCCTCCACCAGAGTAAATCCGGACCTGAGTTCAACGTGCTAGTTTATCTTATTAGGGTTAGCAAAGGAATGGGTAGGATTTCAAGAGCTTTTCTTCATTGTGCGAAGAATATTTTCTTTGTAATCGTTTTATAGGGTACATAAACAAAAAAATATATACAGGATGTTTCACACCCAACTACCCAAACCGAGGAAATGCACTGCTAATGTGAAAAGGAACCTTAGTTACATACTTTGATTAGATAAAAAGAAAATTCCAGAAAAGATTTTAACTGTTTTCAAGATAGTACGTAAAAACTTGATACATTTTAGTTTCGTACTTGCGAAAGACCTTGGATGAAATCAATTAAATATTTCCCCGAGAAGCACGTTCGATGACAGCATTGATTATGATTTTCGCGTGGTCCTAATTTACATTACAATAATAAACTAAACCCTGCCCAATATGCCCAATATAACATATCACTGAATAACTGTAAAA
Source organism: Ignelater luminosus (assembly GCA_011009095.1). Lineage (NCBI taxonomy): Eukaryota > Metazoa > Arthropoda > Insecta > Coleoptera > Elateridae > Ignelater > Ignelater luminosus. The sequence goes on along the minus strand of VTPC01090212.1, from coordinate 16,008 downwards.
ATCTTGTTTTAGAACTGAAGTTTTTTGTGCAGTAGGAAGTTTACGGCATGCGCCACGGCAAATGCCATAAATCTTACGAGTTCGAAAAGACACTTTCCACTCGAGTTGTATACAAAATTAAGAAAACTAAGAAAAAGACACAATCAAGGTAGATGTCTACGAACTACTTGAGTAGTTGCTTAGACCTTTAGAAGGTATTACCCAGGTTAATTCATTGAATAATTCTAAACAAAAATATGCAGAGCGTTTTTGTTACAAAGCAAGCTGTGTACTTACAGAATAATGCTAACCTAGTTTAAGTTTCTGACATTTACATTGTACCTAAACGGAAGAACAAAAGAGCAATGGCTTTCACCGTATACTTGTCTCAACTAATCGTCAAGTGCAGTTCTTGAATACTGATGCAAACATAGGTAGGAGAAAAGCATTTAGTTACAAGGTGGTTTCGTATAAAAACAATTACTGGTATATTTACTGTAAGAAAGAATTTGCGGCCGCAACTAAAATTCCAACTTTGTAGAAATAATATAACGGTAAGCAATTAGATCAAGCCGGAAACAGGCAGGTTCGAACTAACATCTAAACGGTCTTATGCAGTTTGACCAAAGAAAACCTGGTTAGGTCTCAGCACAAAAACGTTTATCTTACGTGCTTCAAGACCGCCGAAAGCGACCAGAATTCTAAAGCTTTAAAGTCACAAGCCTAATAATGTTTCCTTTAGGAGTCATCTGTGGAGATATATATACAACCACTAAACCCAGTGAAACAGTGAAAGTCATCTGCAGATTTGAAAGAAACCAGCTAAAAATAAAAGTTTTTTGCACATTTAAAATTTGTCCAAGTAATATACTTATTTCGCCACGAAAAAGCCTTAAAATAAAACCAAAACAAAATTTTGAATCCCAAAAATCAAATATTCACAAAAAGTTCTTCTTTTTCCAAGCCGTCTTCCAGATACAACGTCCGTCGACTTGCTTGCAAGCTTCCTGTTCCAAAAATCCCTCAAATGGGAAAAGCCTGTAGACCTTCCCGATTAGCTACTAACTACTGATTTGTTCGTTTCAGGCAAGGGCGTTAAGAAGGAAGCTTTTGACGAACAAATCCATTGCGTAATTTAGGACCCTAATTGCACGTCAAATAAAAAGCGTCGATCAGACAACATTTAGGCACGCTAGATTTAGAAAACATAAATGCTAATGCACTGATCAAAAGCCCGTTCAGTTTCAAGAAGAAAACGTCTGATTTATCAAACTAGAAATACAAATACAACCTTAAAGAACTACGCTATCAGAATTGGGTTTAGGGGTAACTTAAGAGTTCAAAAGAGATATACTTCAAAATATTTAAATATTCGAGTGGATTTGAGCACGGCGAAAAAATTCTGAAATTGTGAGAATTTGATAGACTGTGGCAGTCCCGCCCCTAAGTTTATAGTTTTAGTGGGCCTACTATAGGTAGCTGGCTATTAAATCGCAAAATTTAGTAAGTCTGATTATAGGGAAATAACCATTTTTTGATAAGAATATTTACAACTGGAGTAAGCAACAGTGATAACAGTTCAATTACAAAACAAAATAACTTTTAGTTCATAAATTGATGAGACTATTTTTAAAAACTCTTACAAAACAAAAAGTGCAACAATTAGATTTTACAAAGCAATTTCACTTACTCTCCTGTATACGTAATTCAAATTGTACATTCCGTTATATCAAAGAAAAATCGCATCAATAGTTTACGTGCAGAATTTTTTTTCAATGACTGATCATTTCTTAGTCATTACATTAACTACGGAAATGGTAATTAGTTCCTTCCGTATAGCAAAAACAGTAGACCTAGTGGTTTGTAAGCGGAGATTCATTAACTACTTTGAAGATATCAGCAGTACTAGTACCTAATCTCACTAATGAATGCTGCATTGAAAAGATCAGATGTTCCTAGAAAATAGGTAGGAATCTCTATGTGGGTTACTATTCAGTTTTAAATTACCTTCAAGATCGAAATTTTATTAATTATTTATTTTTTAGCTTAAGTGAATGTCTAAATTGGATATTTAGTATTAGAAATGAGAACACATTTCACGTAATAACAGTCACCAAACAAAACTATTAAACTGAAAATTCAATTTAATATTTAATATATTGTTTTCCAACATTTAATTGAAACACCATCCTTCTATTATAACCAGTGATGATATTTAATTACGAAAAGTTTAAAATACATGCCATTAAACAATAGAACGATGTTATTTAGTAAAGTAGAGTTGGTTAAAATCACAGATGAGACACAAAAACAAGTTTTACTTTTTTGCGATCAAATTTAGAAAACTTGCTATTATAATCCTCATAACAGGGTGTCCTTAATGAACGGTTCAGTAAATATGTCTTATTTATAATTCACCTCAGGATAAGGATGTCGAAATTGGTTTTGTCAATTACCTTCTTAAAACATTCTGATAGCAAAAAATTGTGGTATTTAGTAAATGTGCTTATTGTGATTCCACACGACAGAAAGGAAACAATAAACAACAAGCGGACGATCAAACAGCTTTTTTGTTACCTTTATACGTCTTCAACGAAAAGTACAAAAAACTTGATAGCTGCATTATTTATTAGCATTACTCATTTAAATACTTATTATTCTCACGATTAGTAAATCGTAAAGAACAAGTCAATAAGTACCCCAGTGACTGTAAAAGCTTTTAAATGCATTAAAGGTCATCAAACTATTCAGAGTAGGTAGGTAACATTAGCAAGTAAAAGAGGTAGTAAAACGAAGACACGTTCTCTAATCATTAAAAGACACATTGCCAGCTAGCTCCTTTTTACTAGTGTATATTACATTAAACATCTTGCACTTAACGCGATTAATGCAACACTTTTTTAATGCCTTAACCAATGTTTCCGGCTAAATGCAAATTAAACTGAGCGAAAAAGGAATAAATTGCTTGAATGTGCCCCACACGTCATAAACGGTACTCTACATTTCTCATTATTAGTAATCTATCTTCTTTTATAGGATTATTCAAATCTTAAATAAATGCATTCCTGAGTTCTTCAAGAAAATAATAACTAACTCTAGCAACTTATGCTGACGGAGATTTACATATGTAACACGTCTGTGTCTTGCGAGATGTACGCTAGGAATATACGTATACGACGTATAAAATATATATATAAGAATTTTTCCTGCTTAGGAATAACCTCCCTTCGTAAGATCGCATCTCAAGGCAACTATAGATGATATCGTTGCCAGATTAGACAACGAAACCGGTTCACTGGATTTAATAAAGTAATCCTATGTTACTGATGGAAAGAAATTTCCCACTTTTCTCTATAAAAATTCTATTTGCAAAATTGCTTAGAAATGCGTGAGCATTTGCCTAAAAATGTGTAACAATATTCGTTCGCCTTTTATCTGTAATGATATACGAAACAAAATTTAAAAATGCTTTGAAGGAAAAAAAGAGAGAGCTAAATTCAGTATTTACTTAAATAAACAGATTATAGACGAGTGTTTTCGGTAAGAAGCTTGAGAGACAATTTAATTCTCCCTCTTTTTCTATTCTGCATTCTAAGCATTGCCGATAAACAAAATCAATTTTAACTTTCTTAATCGTTACCTGTGTTCAGACAACCTGTTTCTTATTCTTTTAATTAATAAATTGGTTCTGTTTGTAATCGTCCAAACGCCTTCCAATGGAAGTATTAGCAATACAAAGTGCGAACTATGTAAATGTTTTGATTGGGATATCCATTTATTATAGGAATTAAAAGGAAGGAATATGCAAAATCATCACTGCCTTTTTTGGAAATCAATACATGTGATAGGTATGTCATTGTACTATTGACAAAATAAAAATTAAACACGCTAATATATAAATAATAATACAGTAATACAGGCCAACGAAGAATGGCAGATCATGCTAGAACCTCAAAATAATTATAAAAATTTCACATCACGTCAAGTATTTCACAATTTGCTTTTTTCTATATAAAGTGTACATTTAAGAACTCGCTCTACTTATCCAATTTATTATCGTACAAACAATCAAATAATCTAGAAAAACAAATGAGAGCAACTGCAAATGTCAGGAATTTTATTTAAAATTGCGCATTGGTCCAATGCCATAACTAGGATTGATTGATTTTTGTTGCGAGGGGAGGGCCGGTTACGGAACTAAAGTCTTAAACGTTTAATATCGGTCAGTAACGAATTGCATGCATGCCACTTTGAATGAAATTCGGTAATTATTATACATTTTTATATGTAGAATTTTGAAATGTTTGCAAAAATTCTACATCACGTCAGGTTCTTCATAATTTGATTTTTTATTAGCTAGTCTAACGGTAACATACATATATTGCACTTGGACATGTCTTATTCTGTTGTGAAATAACAAATAGAAACTTATTACGAACTTTTATGCGGTAATAAGTCAATAAATATACTTATTTACCGCTGCTTATTTTATTATACAAATTTTGTTGATTTTTTCTTACATCGAATTTTTATATCCATTAGTTCTACATTCTAGAAAAATGAGATGAATGATTTCCGATAGACAGATTCAATAATTCACAAAGGTTAATCAAATGAAGTCAATTAAAACTGACTGCGGTCACAACCCAATCGTAATGTCGAAGTATGGAATTCACTGCAAATTACCATAAAATACCCCAATTAATGTTAACCAAAAATCAAATTATTTAGAAAATACAAATAGTAAAAGGATCTGGCTTCAAAACTATTGCAATAAAAAAATAATATAAGAGAAAAAAGTTTTTCAACATTGAAATTTAAGGTCTTCTATGTTCAAAATTCACAGTAGGGTTTCTAAAAGAATACTGTTATTCAGTTTTTTCTTGCGTTTATTTTCAAGACTAATAGAATCTAATTATTGGCTTCGGCAACAAACATTGTCTTCCACAGATAATAAACCTTTGGTACTTTGGTACCTTTCAATGCATATGTCATAAAATTCCGCACTCTGTTAATTTTACGGCACAACATTCTCTATCGCAGATATACTACAAGTAAGTAATAACGACCAAATCATCTCAGACCCGTAGAAGCAATCCCGACTCTTCGCCGACCTTCTCGACAAAGTCCGCGCATTCCCACAAGACCCCCGATTCGACAACAAACAAGCCCCTCTCATCCATATGCAAATCCGCAACGACCCAACCATCTCCCCTCTTAGTTCCGTCCCTTCTATAAGACCCAGCGAGCGAATTCTCGCCAAAAGACTGAGAGAACATTTGGAAAATTCGAGCCTTTTCTCACCCCACCAGTTCTGGTTCCGCTCCAACAGATCAACCTCTGACTCACTACTCTTACTCCATACTGACGTAGCCAAATCACTCAACCAAGGCAAATGTGTCGCCCGGTGTCTTTCTAGATACCGAACGTGCCTTTGACAAGATCTGGCACGAAGGACTTCTTCAAAAGCTCCTTAACGCCTAACTCTCTCCAGGCTTCGTCAGAATCATCAATAGCTACCTATCGCATCGACAGGATACTCTTCATCCTCTACTGTTACGAGCCGCAACCGGCCACCAATATCCATTCTTCGACCATCCGAGTCACTCAGTACGCCGACAATACTACCCTCTGGGCTAGTGACCTCAACGCCAGGACTGTGAATCGCCACCTGGCTCGAGCGCTCGCTCGACTGGAGGATTGGTTCCGACTCTGGCGTCTCAAACCCAACCCCAACAAATCGCAAGCAATCCTATTTCGACACCCTTTCAAAAGCCGAAACTATCGTTTTCAGGAAAGAGATGTTCGACTGGGCCTCTGGGACTGCCGTCTTCGCCTCTCCCTTCTGTACAATACCTAGGATGCACTTTTCTCACCCACACCCTCCACTAGAGCGCTGAGTTGAGCAGGTGCCTCGACGCCGTTCAGAACCGCGCCTCCGTTTTTGCCATGCTCCGTGGTAACTTCCGGGGCTGCCACCCCAAGACACTCATCCAAACCTACAAAACTTCTGTGCCCTTAAACGCTACCAAAGAAATATTCTTCGCCAGAAAGACAGGCAGGTCTGTCAGGGAAGCTGGGTCTGGATCGCTTTCACCCCTCCGGGGAGGTATGCGAATGTTCATCGAGCCATCGATCTCAATCGAGAAACTCAATTCGACATCCTCGCCACGCCTGCCGGCCACCATCCCGCCATGTCACCTACAAATTCAAGTCCCCCCCCACGCAATCTACATAGGCAACGCCACCATCTTGATCCCAGTCCTGGAGGACTCACTAGACAACACTCCAATCGCCTTCAGATAACCCCCAATTACTCAACACCTCTCACCCTCCTCTGTGTCCCACAACCCTTCCAAATAATCACAAACAACGATACTGCCCTTCTCTTTGTTACAGGTCATCCTGTTCTCGCCAACGTTTTCCGTGGTTCCCTTTGCGGTGAAGATAAATGCCGGAACAGCATCTGCATCAGTCCACAGCACACCAAAACATCTATGTAAACACCCACACATCACACCACCATCACATACATACTCTCACAATCTCACTACACAAAATACCAACACCGTTCTGAAAGAAACTGTTTTATTTTGACGTGCATCACCAACTTCGACTACATCCAACACCGTCACTATTCGGCGGCTTGCTGGATGTCCTCGGGCACCCATCCCATATAGGTCGTCGGGGTCGTCGGGAGTCCTGGGTTATCTGGCTCACGGCTTGCATCGTCTCGCCGCCACCAAACATCATCGTCCGTGGATTGGCGTGGGGGACTGCTTGGTGTCTGACATCGAGTTCAGGCTCCACCATTATCCATCATCCAGCTATAGATTAGGTCCTTTAAATCGCGGCCACCTACGGTGGCATTTTCGTTGAATTACTACTACTCAATCCACTTGGTATCAGAAATTCCAAATTGTTTCGATATTTATAGACATCTGAGTCAACCGCTCAATTCGACAACGATATAATTATGTACCTATCGCCCTTTAGAGGCAAGAATATTGAACACGTATTCAATATTACGCTCTACTTTATTATTAACCCAAAAAGAGATGTCATTTATGAGATATATAGAGAATTTTTTTTCTGCTCTATAATTTTCATTAGCAGTACTTTTCGCCTAAAGGGCACGATTAAAGAGCTATTCTATTTTTGAGCGCCATAAAAGTCTACATCTGTGTTAAATTTTATTATAACTTTCCGACTTCTTGCGACGTCGATTGTATATAATAACTGAATTAAAATAGAATTGTATAAAATCAATAAATAAGGTGATTAGTCAGTTATTAAAGAAGTTGTGTAGAAACTTATTTATTGATTCTACACATTACTATGTATCCACCTGTCAAGATAAAACAGAATTGCTTTGTTTTGTTTCGTTCGCCATTTACTGTTTTATTTATAGGTTCTTATTTATATTCATTATATTTATTTATGTGTGATGCGATCTATCAGAAGGTATCTTAAGTCGAAAAAACCAATTTTCATTTTTGAGTGCATTTTATTGTACAGACCTAGAGGATGGTATTTAAAAAAACAGCTCCATTAGTGACACATTTTTTGAAATACAAAAAGATGTAAGTCCGTTACTTTCGTGATGTCTAATGTAGTCCCAATATGCCGAGGCATCTCTTACTTTATTCGAGTTCAGATAATCGTTCTCGGGTTCCCTTCGAAATAAAATTTTCAAATTATAATCTTTCAAGACGACCCAATGTCAACAAATGGGGAACACGACAGTTGGACAACCTGTTTACCGCAATGGAGAAACGAGCTTTTTTCATACAAGACTAGGTTTGGTTTAGTAAGTGGTCGTCGACGCCAGAGGATCTAGATTTTAGAGGAACTATGGTAATTAGCAGAGAATAGATCTAACCCTTAAAATGCCATCGCATCAAGGAGGCACTAGCTGTAAAGTTCCATGGAAAAATGATCTCATGCGCATACCAAGAACCAAGTTTACGTGAAAACCCCTTTCAGGCCTATAAATCAACCAGTAAGAAATGAAGTCGCTAAAGATTTTATTTTATGGGCGATAATTCTAGGTCACATTGTACTAGAGAGGTTCAAAGAGAAGTAGATGGAGTCAACATCCCCAGGTTAAATTGGGTGGCACATTCTCCGCGCATGAATGTCGTTGACCATGTGTGGAATTGTTTCAAAAACGATTCACCATAGGAAAAGAATTCTCTCCATAACATCCAGAAGCTGATTGTTACTACAAGAAAAGGATGATAGAATCTCTCTCAAAAAGTGATGAACAGTTTGATAGTTGGCATGTCCTGACAGATTAGTGCAGTAATTGGAAGTAGAGGAGAACGTATCGATTAATTTCCTATTCCGTTTCAGTTCGTAATTCTACCTTCTTACAATTTTAATTTTATCTTACTAATTGTAAGTGCTGATACCCTTTCTGCGGTTATACTATAAAAGTATTTAAAAAATCTTCATCGTTACAGAAATATAGAAAGGATCCAAGACCTCGCTCTTTATTGGCACAAACTCATCATCAATAAAATTAAAAATAATGCCAGCTAATAATAAAATTTAAATTATAAAAATGATAGATAATCTTTATACAGGATTGATTTTAAGCAACTCTTTTACAGAAAAATGAGTAAATGATGGAATATAGAATGTTCACAAACGAGGTAAGTCACAGATGGGGTTTATACACAACGTGGTCATAATTATACATTCGGTTCCAAAGAACTAATATGTACATATATGGTATATGTACGAAGAGAGAGCTTTTATGGTTTTACCAACATAGTTTTTATCCTTTTGAAATTACACGTTAGTAAACCTGAGCAATGTTTCATCATAATTTCGCTTTTAGAGTCTCTTTACTGATAATAAAGGACTATTTTAGAGGAATGCCATTTTTGCGATGGCCTTTGTAAAATTAGGAAACTAAATTCTGCTACAGCCTCTAATTACTGCAAGCGTGATTACTTGTTTATGTTACAAAAAGGCATTTAATGATATACCGAAGCGTATTCATAAAATAAATGAGAGATCTTTCATGTCACACAGGTTCGTAGAACAGGACCAATATAGATTTCGCAGAAGCCTTTAGCAAGATCAACGTTACTCAACGTTTCTTTTCGTTCTAATCATTTATCTTTATTATCTTTGATTATAAGAACAATTATAACTTGTGATTTTTCTTTTGTAAAATAAGTTAGAATTTCTTTAAAATTATTATTTGATTGACAGAAGTCAAATCGTGATCATCAATCCAAGCAATTACAAATAAGATTTACGGCAGTTTAATTGTGCAAAGAAACAAGAGTCATGAAATGAATTGGCATTTTTGACGGGTGGGGGTTTCATTTAGATTTTTTTATCTATCGGGATCTTTATGGGATCATTATTTCATTGAGCAAGCATGACAATACATACAGCATAATGAGTCATTCTCGTGAAAACACCATCTGATCTAAATAAAACAAACAATAAATCCCAAACTTATTTTATAACTATCAGTATGAGCTTCTCATAATTGATTGAAATTCTGAGGCCTATAGATAGTTTTCCAACTATTCTTACTTTACGGTCAAATATTATTTAGTATTAATTTTAGAATTAATATCTATTGAAAAGTTTTGAAGGCTTGATTTTACTTACTTCAATAATGCGTTACAATGAGTATGTCATATAATAAATTATGAGAATAAACTAGCTAGCAGTTTGTTTTGTGTTCTCTTTACTTATTCAATGTTATAGAAGCTAATTATTTTGTCATTGTCATAAATCACTTTTAAGTACTTCTTGTATTCAATTTTCAAAGAAAGTTAGATAAAAATTGACCTAAAGAGTGCTTGTTTACAGAACAAAGATACCCACTCTGTAAGTAGGTAGCAGTAATATATTATTTGCACTGACAAAATAAAAGTCGTTATTTATTACCTATATTTTAACCTGTTGCATTTTTAAAAGTCGCTACTGTACATCCGCTCACGCAAAAACCACTTAATTTTCATGGCTACGCAACTGAATTATGCATTATAAATAGATAAAAAAATTATTGACCCGTCAGTGCTTACTCGTTCGGACATGGTTTTTCGCATGTGATGATCAGGAATTTACCTTGTTTAAAACATGGTAATGAGGCACTCATTTCCATTTTTCATTTTTTATCGCTGTGAATTTTTATTACACAAAATTTGCTTTTAAAAACTAAATCAATAAAGAGAAACAAAATGCATAATTTTTAAAAGGCACAATTTTCTTCTCAAACGGGATTGTTTTGTTTAATTCATAATTCCATTTTAAATTAGCAATCCATGAATCGCATTATCATAATTATTTCAAACTTATTTATGTAGGTATTTTATTCATAAAGGAATCTTGATAATATTTCAGGAAATATTACTCGAAATATAGCACTAATATCAAGTTTAACCTAGAAGATTATCGATTTATTATTGGCTCTGCTGTTGTTGGAATTCAAAAAATTAAAAATTAAAAAAGTGAGACACAATTTGGTTTTCCTATGGTTTGCATATTGCCAGTGAGATACTTTGATTGGATACTATAGCTTTTATCAAAACAAATAGAGAAAGACTGAAAGAAAGCGCCAGAAACGATTAGTCCAGGAAAAAGGATTAAATATAACGAGATTTCAAAAAAAAATCAGAGGAACAGATAAGAATACTGAAACTAAAGCGCAATTTGCACTGGCTAGAACATCAAACCAGGCAAGACACAAAAAGATGGACGGTCAAATTGGTTAACTGAAGCCAAGACGGTATAAAGGAGATGCAAGAAAATTAGGATAGATAAGAGACACATACAGTTACGAACGGAGAACTAAAACATGAAAAATAAAGGTCTCATGCAGCAGTGTGAGCTTTCTACCTCAGAATCGGAAACTTATTAAATTTCCTTGATTCTGACAATAGCATGTGAAGAACTTTCTACTACTAACAGTTTAAATTTCATAGAAATGAAAACCCTTCAATAAAGAAAACCTTAGATCATAAATTTTTCAAAATGTTTCTTGCTGTTTTAGAATTTCGAGCTGATATAAATTTTTCTTTTAAATTCACATGGTTCTAGAATAGGATTGTATTTTTAATAGAAATACTTTATGAATTCTCAATTTTATATTTCTAAAATTTCCTATTAAGTTCTAAATAATAAAATTAATGTAGAAAATCACGGAATAAATAACACCGAAAAGGAATTGAGTAAAAATTTATTTTTGCGTTTTTCTTCTTTCATTTAACATTCATGTACTCTACTCATGTAATCTACTGATAAACATGGGAATTAGATTAGGACCAAAATTGACTGTCAATGAATGAACGATTTAACGCTTTTATTTCACCTGCATATGTTTTACAACAAACAGAGTTAACGCACTTTGGACTGGGTTGGATCACATATCATGTGCATGTATGAATAATGCATGTAGTACTCTGCATACACACGCTGCATTTGATGCTGCGATGCGAATGTCAAGTGAATTTGTGATGGATTATTTGCCTCTTGAACAGAAACTGTTTCAAGCAATGCAGCATGTGTTGCTTCTCGAACGTGTTAGTATATGCCGATGCAATACCTACATACAAGTTGCAGATTGCATTTTTACTTACGCTTACTCAGTCAGTAAGCTATTTAATAGCAACAATTCATATTGCATTAGATGTAATGTACTACTAGGTGTAATATATGAAAATGCATATAAAAGGAGTTTTAGTACATTCAAGATAATGCATACGCTTTAATTGCTTTTTCTTCTCTCTTAAAAGAAAGAAAATGCCATTAAAGAAGATTTTTGTAACAAGCATTACACACTTTTTTATTAATTCACAGAGAGGTTTATTGCACATATTAGTAGGTAAAAATAAAACCTTTAATTTTACACAACTTTAAGAAAAGATAATTGACACACTATCACTTCTCTATTTTTACCTATTTTAGTAAGTTGTTCACATAATCTTTATCTCGCGCGCAGATTTCTTGGAATCAACAAAAAAACGATAATTTAATAATACTTTAATTCGTAAAATTATGGCAATTACCCGATTTAAAATTGAAAAGTAACGGATGACCCAGAATTTTCGACTTAATAGTTTGAGAATGGACCTCGACCCCCTATAAAGTTCCTATTTCGAATCGCAAAAAAAGATGTTATCAAGTTTGTAATAAACTAATAATTACTAAAACTATAATCTTACTAGATCCAATACTGAACGGGCTTGTGGATATCGAGAGCATCATTGTTTATTTATTTACTTTTGGTTTAATATAAGATAATCTGAGTGAAACAACCTCAACCTTAAAAGAAAGATATTGTTACAATATAAAATCATTAATATCATCGATCGATACGCGCCACTTGGGCAGATTCACTGTAAAGACAACTTGTGGTTGACTTCTAATTACGGAGAAAAAAACTTCATAAAATGTTTGAGAAACTAGGGCGTTGTATTAAATACATTATTCAATGAGTTCACAGTATGTACGTTCAATTCCGACCAACTGATTTTTAACAAACTCGAACGAATTTAGAAAAGCATGAATGAATGTATTATAGATTAGTTCTTCTTTCTATTTAATTTTTCATCTTAAATTCCTTCTTAAACGTATGTTTTCTTCACTATCAAAGTTTAAACTAACGAAAATACATAACTCGGTAAATATAACAAGTAACATGCTAGACTAGCAAGTATTTACAAAAAAATATTAAAACAGAAAAAAAAGCCAAAAGCTCTAGCCAAACTTTACGGGAAAAATCAAGACTGATGGCTATAAACATATGTTGCCTTACTTTTTTCTGAAAGATCTCTCTGCTTAGAAACTGCAAACTCCTTCCAACATAACCAAACCCACATTGATAACGAGTGTAGTTCAGTTTATAGCTTTCCGATAGACGAGGTTGTTGAAATGTTTGGGTCAAGGTTCCTTAAAAATAACTGTCTCGGTGTCAATCTTCCCACTAACTATAAGAGAAGCAGCGAAAAACTTTACAAGAACAGTCGGTCTAACAATCAGCCCGATGCTCCTGAGCGTAATGCGAAGATCCCCTGTCTAGGCTGCTCGGTAATCCGGACAGAGAGGGAGGTAGATGATGAGATTTGAAGTACTACGATGTCAAATTGGTTTTAGGAATGCCGCATGAGTACAGCTGGAGAAGTTTTGAATTTGTCCCTAGGTCTCCTTTTGGAGGATGGCTGTCAGATTCTTAGTTTCTTGAGAGCATGCTCTTGGTCTTTGTTCCTTAGTGATTAACAATATACAGATTATTTTATTTTATAGTCCAGTCCAGTAGTTTGCAAGCTCGAAACATGACGTACTGACTTTGTTGTAATATTTAAGTTTTAATATCAGTCTCAATAATTAATTTAACAACTGACCTTAGGGTAAAGTCAGGAGAGTTGGACCACCTTTTGAAAAACTGAACATAAACTATTTTACAACATACAATTTTCGAAAAATAATACAGCGTAATTAAACTCTTGTACTACAAACTAAAACTATTATTTGAGGTATATGATTACATGGTAAGATGCAAAAACAAAAATATATTATTGTAACAATGATCCAACTATCCTCCGCATTGGAGGAGAGTCAGGCCGTCTTCAGTAGAAAAGACGAACCAACAGAATGTTTCTATTTTTTCTTCGTGATCGTAGTTCCGCAGGGGTGGTATTCGTAGTTCGTACATCCTTCATGCAGCCATCGTTTGCACAAAATACACTGATTCCAGTCGTCTTCCTTCTTCGTTTTTTGGAAATATTCGCCGCATCCAACACACTCATTCTCATAATCGTTAAGTCGTTCTTCTTTTCGTTCAGAATTATTCAGAACCACTTCTTTAGATTCTGATGAAGAGAAGGCCTTCTTCAACTTTTTAGACGGCTGTCTTCTTTTATTGTTCTGCCTCTTAGTTTTTGGTTGCTTGGTGATGCATTAATCTAAAGACAGAACATCAGCTATTTGTCGGCGAGTGCTCTTCGCTGCAAGAGTAATAACAGGCACTGGTGAAACCAAATCTAACGCATTTCCTAGTCTAATGTCAGGCACCGAACTAGATTTTTCTGGTGTCCTATTCTGTGCAATCTAAAGTCCAGATGGGCCTGATTGCGATGAATTTGCCCGTTGCCCAAGTGGTTGTTGTTCAGTGTCCGGTTCAATGAGTTTGGTCGGATCTTGCACTAAGAACGTACTTGCACTGAAGGGCATTATTCCGGTCGCTTTGAAACCTGACACGGCATTTTGAACGGTTGCAGATCTGCCCCCATGCATCGCCCCTTTAAAAATGTAACTTATTCAACTTCCGATTTGCCTGATTTTTTATGAAGTACCTACATGCATCATAATAGTGCTTTTTGAGAGATTTAAAGAAGCTTTTATCTAAGGGTTGTAGAAAATGCGTCGTATGCGGAGGCAAACAGAAAAGTATTCTTTCATGTTCTGCGAATTGAAGGGTCTCAATATTTGTAGTATGAGATGAATGTCCATCTAGTATCAACATCAATCCCGGCGGTTTTACACCTAGTATTGAATCAGGGCCCAGTCTATTACATTTCTCGGTGTTGTTGCCTTTTATTTTACGTTTCAGTATGGTTTTGGGTATATTGAAACTTTCAACCGCTTCATTTACACCCATCATACCCGATCTAACTACGTTTATCGCTGACTGCAAATCATTTAACGTCCAGAGACCTCTTGGTTTTGCATTCAACTTGCGAATGTAAGTGTTCGGCATTTTCTGAAACGTTAAAACATAGGTCCATCGCTTCATCATATAACTGGTCCATCTATTCTTTTATGAGAGGATAGACGGACCACCATATCGCGTCCAAACAACGTATTCGAATGGCCGCAATTGAGGTTAGAGACAAAGGCCAACATTAAATTAGTCGCATTACATATAAATTTTACATTTAAACTTACCACACTTTCAGTAAACTGCAGCACAAATCACCTTACACAAACTAAACCGATAATATGCAGTAATTTATTTAAAAAAACTCACACGCCGAAACTACGGTAACTCTGACATAAACACCCGCTAGAAAGCAGCTGCGTTTCACCAAAAATCTGCATTTTTGCCATATCATGAAAGTTATTGCTAATGGTCCGTCTCTTGTACTGGTCCAACTCTCCTGACTTTACCCTAACAATCAAGAATCTATTTAACCAGTGGTTCTTTAAACAGAGGGTCAAAAGGTGTAAACAATACAACGAAATTGATTTTCTCCAAGGCTTCCTATTTTTTGGAAACGCCTCGGATATACCTACTTACACTTACTAGGATTATGATACCATCACCAGCCTTCTAAATGACACACCGCCATATCCTACAGAGACTTTTACAGAGACACCGCTAGTCTGTACAGCCATGTAGAAGTGAATCAAAAGGCAATCAGAGTATCCAAAAGTACTTCCATCAATACTCAAAATAAACGGCCAATGTTGGAGCAAAAACTTGCAATAGACTTTAGACTTAATTTTGTAATGACCATGTTAAAGCCTACAGTTTTTAATCTCCTACTCTGAAGTACGAGTGGGCGCCCGAGGCCAATTGACCAAATTAGTTCGTATAACTACAAAACATGTTTTACAGATCGACCATCAAAATTAAATTATTTGGTTAGATTTCTGCTCTAAAGCTAGTTCTAGTTGATAAATCTACATACCGGGTGTGGAGTTTCAAACCCGTACATAGGACAATGCTTGGGGATTCAGATTTTTGTAATTCCTGCTCCCCAAATGAACTTACAGAGGAGGTAATAGTATCAATCGATAGGGTAGAAGTTCCCTCTCAATCTGGCACTAATAAATTAACCAAAAAACGCTCAGAATTAGCAAAATAAATTAATAATAAAATTGTCCTATGTACGGGTTTGAAACTCCACACCCGGTATATCGTATAGAGCCATATAGGCGCCGGATGACAAATTTGCCCATCCATGTAGACCATTACGTAACCGTTCAAGTTCCTTTGTACTTCTAAATAGAAAACCACGCCAAAATAACGAGCATACGCAAATATATGCTCTTGTT
>VTPC01090207.1:335656-362132 GCA_011009095.1 Ignelater luminosus | reverse complement strand
TATCTTCTTGGCTCGTTATATTTTAAGATGCATGCTAGATCTTGTTTTTCAGGGCCAAATGCATTCTTTGCAATTGATGCATACCACAATTCGATTAACTGCTGCTAGTTACTTCACTTTAGACGCCAAATTAATACCAAAGGTAAAAATTACTAAAATTATGAAAATGAAGTGGGTAATTATAGCTTTTGTGTTTCAGCTCTTACTTGCAATATTTCAATATCTACTGATCCTTATACAACTAAAAGATGACATTCAAAAATAATCAGAGAAATGTAGTAATCACACGGATCATTTGGAGTTCTATATAAAGAAATATTTATTAAAACCGCATTTTGAGTAAATAAACCAATAAAACTAGATTTTTAGATCTTTTGACTACCATATAGCACATGAGATGACATAATTTGAAAAGTACATGCTTGAACTATACAGTGTGTCCCTATTTCGATGCTCACTATTGGGATCTCCGAAATTGTAAGAGATACAAAGTCGGTTAAATTAGAAAAGTTTTGGCTATTTTGGAGATCAGTTTACTTATGCTTTTGTTTTTTCAAAAAAGTTTACGGCTATTTTTAGCTATTTGCTAAAAACGAAATTATCTTATTTTTTTTTAAATAAAAAGCATTTCCCACTTAGTGTGCCATGGCTTTAAACATATGAAAATTATTGGTTTTTGTCAGATAAATTACATTTGTTATGTAACAATGGCTAAAACAAAACAAAAGACGCTTTTAAGATAATTTACTAAGCATTCACAGACAGCATCAGCTAAGCATCTAATGCCCCATAAAAGCGTATTTATTTTGGTTTAGCAATTTTAGCATAACAAACGAATTTCTTTGATAAAACTCCACGACTTTGTGTGTTAGATGTCATGGCACGCTATAATGAAAAATGATTTTTACTTCATTATTCGGTAAAACAAAAGAATGGCAAACCATGTATCACTAAAAGCATTTAAGGCGTGCAGTTCAGTAATATGGAAATCAAGTAGGCGTTCCATTAGAAAAAATTTGGATTTACGCTTCACCGTCGAAATAAAACAAAAGACAATTGCGAAAATAATTTTTTTGTGTTTAGGAGTAAATTCTCTAAAACACCCTCTTTGCTGTTCTTTTCTATCTTTGTTCGTTCCTGAGATATTTCACTTTAAAAAAATAAGATAATTTCGTTTTTAGCAAATATCTAGTAAGCCGTGGACTTTTTTGAAAAAATAGAAGCATAAGTAAACTGATCTCCAAAATAGCCAAAACTTTTCTAATTTAACCGACTTCGTATCTCTTACAATTTCCGAGACCCCGATAGTGAGCATCGAAATATGGACACACTGTATAGAACTATATAGAAAGTTAAACAAGAGAATTACTTACCGTCAACTAGCACTTGTTTGATTTCTGCTTACGTAGACTATTTTTTTCTAAATTTATTTTTGGGGCCTTAATTAAAAGATCTGTACCTTTAAAACTCCTGACTACAGTAATTCCATCAACAAAATAGGTTTACCTTATTCCTTTCACTATGAAGCTTTTCATGTTGTATTCGTCTTACATACAAACGCGCGCGCGCATACACAGACACACATTCTTGACTTCCACTGTATATTTAAGTATTTTATATAAATTGTTTTTATATTTATATCAATTTATCACAAATTCACCCATGCAGATGATTCCATTAATATTTAATGGATCACATGCATTACCCCATCAGTAGTAATTTTAATACATTGAACATAATACATAAGGAGTAAAGTAAGACAGAAGAACAGAAACTACACAATCATATAGTATATGAAGATCATGAAAGAACCCAAGAATATTTACGAATCAATATTACCATTGCATTTAATAGGAAAAGCTTTGGCGCTAAATCCAATTAAATTTAACTCTGATGCACAGAAATTCGAAATATGCAAACACAGTTTTGTATTCTGTCTGATATTTGGTCTCATTACAACCTTCTGTATTTCATATCTGGTGGAACATGCCAAACTAAATAATCGAGAAGCTGGAAGCAATACCATCTCGCAAGCAAGTTTCTGGTTCGATTTATATGCGGGCATTTTCATTCAACTGACAGGAATTCTCTTTAGTTGTATTAACGCTCAAACTACATCGAAACTATTAACTCAAATGATCCATATTGATCAACTGATTAATAAATTTGGATATGAAGTATCTCATAAAGGTGCATTCTATTTGAGCATTGGCGGATTTATTTTCATTTTAATAGAATTTTTTATTACTGCTATTCCGGATTATGTGTTTTTTTCAACTCCTTCGCAGACGCAGATATTTTTAATTATATCTTACCTTACTATCATAACTAATGGCGTTATTAAATTACAATTTGTTGTTTTTATTTATCTTGCTTATACAAGATTTAAAAGTATTAATACAATCTTGAAGGAAATGCACAAAAGAATTGTCATCAATAATATTACAGTGAGTATATTGAATTTGCCAGAGCATTTCGATAATAAAATTAAAGGTAAGTACAATTAATACACCTATACAAGGTGTCCCACTCCAAGCCGATTGATTTCATAACTTCATTAATTATAAAGCTAGAACAAAAATTCAAAGACAGTTACTTTTGGTACTAAATACTCTATGAAGTAAATTGTATTTTGGTTTATACAGGGTGTTACGTGTACACGTGACACTATAAATTTTTATCTTAAATATATTTTGTTAACTCTGCATTATTATACCGTGGCTCTTTGTTTACAGATAACACTGATGCTCGTAGAATAAATCAGATTCACTGTGTTCACAACAAGCTAAGCGAGCTATGTTCTTATATAAACTGGTTGTATGGATTTCAGATTTTCAGTATAGTAGGATCAGCATTCAACATAACCATAAATGAATTTTATTACTGTTACAATATTAGCAAAATTACAGAAGAAAATAAGATTCTAGATATATATTTTAGTATCCAATGGGGAGTTCTTCAGCAAGTAGAAATCTTCATTATTGTAATCTTTTGTACTAATACTTCCAATGAGGTGAGTTATACTCCTAAATAACAGAGTAGATATTTAGGAAACCACTTGAAATAACCATATTCAACAACTAAGTTCTTTACTAATTGTCAAAATTGATTATTTTCCCTTAACTTTTAACTCTGATTTCTGAAAAAACTAGATTTATGTCTCTACTTGACACGCCCCCCATAACCTCTCGATAGCTAATTCTTCAACTATTCGTGGATCAATGAGGAATTTTTTTCTACTTTTCAATCTTATACTACATAAATATACGTACACAGTTCTCAAAAAATAATTTTTTTTCTAGGCTCGCAAAGCAATTTACATTATTCACGTCCTACAGTACATATCTGATAATGAAGAGTTATGTATATCTGTAAGTTTGTTTAGAAATAACATCAGAATTATACAGGGCGTCCCGTGGCATACGTTCTATATTTCACCAATACGCAATTATAGTTAAGGTCATTACAAGTAGAAAATAGCCATTACGGTACATGCCAGATTTCGTCCTTCTAGCTCTTCTCTTTCTCGCTCTGAGTTTTTTCCGTTCAAATTTTTTGTGGTTATCGTGCACATGACAATGTCTCAGTCTACAACTAACAAAAATTAAAAATAGCCAAAATTGCCGTCCTTTGGTTTCGTCTTATAACGAGCTAAACTATACATTGGTAAAATATCGAACATATGTCATGATACACCCTGTATATCTTTTTAAATCACAATAATAATATGTAACACAGAATCATTTGTTTCAGCTAAAGTTATTTTCATTACATGAACTACACAAGAAAGTTACATTTACAGCATGCGGATTGTTTCCAATGGATTGCACAACGTTACTAATGGTACTGTAGTAAAGATTTCCATAGAGTTAGTTGTTGTTAGCAAAGACTTCTTTTGAAAGAGAGAAATCGCAAAAATCACTTGTTCAAACTAGCAAACCAGTTATGGTTTAGGCATCGTGCCGAGCATAAGAGCGATTCGACAAAGACATTCACAACTTATATCCTTCCAGGAATACTGACCTAGTAGATTTTTTATATTTTATATCTATAGCACTTCACAGCTTTTTTGGTTAATTGAGTTTCCTTTTCTTAAATAAAACACGTGAAATGAAGAGCGCATTCTTGAAGCTAGGAAGAATTTATTAAGGCAGCAAGTTAAATCTATTAATAGTTTTTTAAAGTCGAAACAATTGAATTCTTCTAAAAAGTAGTGCCTTAGTTCACTTTCTATGCAACTGTATAATTCTGAAATTTTCACGACGTTTAGTGAACATGCCTTTCGCCTTGAAAAGTTTGGCCAAAATACATTTACAGTACTCTGATTGTACTAGCACACTACTTTTTTATTTTTATTCGAACCAAAGGACTGCAGGAACTAATAGAGAAATTTTGGAGTTCCTAAACTGCAATTATATTTGGAAATTCCACAGAGAGAGCAACATCTACTTGAAATTAAGACGCTAATACTATAGTGAACAAACAGTGAGGCACGTCATCAAAAACGGTCAAAAAATTGTCAAGTCATCAGATCTGAAGATCTATCGATAACTTTGGCAACGCTGTTTGGAATTATGCTTGTGTCCACAGACAGTATGCTATCGTGTTACCAATGAAAGAAGCTCCTGATTGGTTGACATGTGAAAAGGTTCACATGGTAGCATTTTCATTGGTAGCACGATAGCACGTTACCTACTCGTGGACACGAGTATTGTTCACTACTTTTTCCGACATATTTACAAAATTGATCGTGATGATGGTGATGTTGAGAAAGTTTTTCCCTTGCTCATACCTGCTGACACCTTTTTCTGTATTGATTTGTCTTTATAGACATTTTTGCGATTTCTGCGGTGCTAAATTACAAAAACATTTTCAAAGTTAATTCTAAGCTGATTTCAAAGAAATCGAAGCTATTCAGAAATAGTATAAATAAACATAGTTTTAGAATACTTTGCTACAAAACAAAAACTAACTTATATTGCATTATATTTTTAGATATATGCGGCTATAACGGCTTATTTAGTGATTATGATACAATACGATATGGCAAAATCGAGCAGCTCCATAATTTCCACATAAAATTGACGATAAATAAAATAAATATGACCACTAAAAATAGTTTAATGCAATGTAGTCATGTTACAAATTGTAGAAAAATCTAAAAATAAATGTGAATAACTTAGTGTATGTTGTTCTATTCCATTTTTTAATAACAAATGCGCCGTTGCTTTATACATTTTAAAGAAAACTTATAAATACAAGGATATTTCAAGCATTATACACTGTTGTAATGATCTGTGGACATAATTTTTGATTACACAAAGCTCTATGGGAATTTAAACCAGTTTTGGCATTATTCAATTGTTTGCTACAGTTCCCCAAACTTCTCGACTCGTCCTGATAACAAAAACCCAAGTCAAAGATACCCTTGGAATTTTAAAAGATTGTCTTACAGTAATCCGATCCGTAAATTATGAATTCAAACATTCAACTTTAAATGTCAAAATCATTTTGACTATTGAATATTCCCATTCACCATTTTCATTCTTGATGCCATTACAAATAAATAAGATTCTAAATGAAAATTTATTGTTAAATTCAGGAAATTTTAGAAATTATTATAATTTAAAAATAACCTAAGAAAATGTAAATGTCACTTGTACTATTTTAATAGCCTTTGTTTTACTTTTTTGTTAATATGAAACTATTAAGACAAGAAATTTAGAATCCATGGGTATCTTTGACTTGGGTTTTTGTTGCTCGCATGCTATTATAATAAAAGATCTTGTTGATTTTTTCTTCCAATACATTTTATATTGTTAGCAAAACAAGAAGAAGTAGAAGATAAAATGCAATGCAATTACATTTAATTGTTTTGATTGTTGTAAATTAAAAACAATTTATAATAAATTGTAGTAGTCAAATTTTGTAATATATCGTTTTTAATAAAACAAATACTTGAATTATATCAGATTTGAATTGCATTGTTTTCTAAAGTAACACTACAATTAATTATTATAAGATATAGGCGCCTTAAATTTAAATTCAATACAATAACATAACCTCAATATCAATACCTTTTATTAACATAAATAGATCAAAGCTGACTTACCGCCTACTTAAGTTCTCAGCTACAGTAAACAGATGAAAAACTGTCTACCTTTTCTAATTCACTACGTTTTCACTAACACAAGAAAGACGCCACTAACTTTATTTTATTTACAGAAAATAAGCGCCAAAGGAAAACACAATACCAAAACATTACTGTTTACACCGTTTACCCTTGTTTAGGAATATTTTTATTTTTATTCATTGCGAGTTCTGCCCCATCTATTGAGCACATCTTAAGTCAATTTAATTGCAACAGCATTATGTTTACATCATCGGTCGATAAACGAACGGGGAATGGCCTAAGTATCGATAAGAGGATTATAGGATTAACTGGTTCAGTCCATTTTTGTGCTTCCATAATTTGTCTTGTTAGTGTTTAAATAGACTACGATGGCGTACTTGCTGGAATCTGGCATGCAAGTATAAAAAGATACAAAATTTTGAACATAAATGGCGGATGCAGTCGAACAAGATCAACAAAAGAACCCAGAGTTAATCCGTTTGTTACAATCGGGTAGGAAATCTGAATCTGAAATCAGACCATCCTCAAGTGAAAATGCTAATTCAACCGACTCGGAATGGTCAACGGACGAAACCAGTTGCTTATTGAAACTGATTGCAGAATATGAATATTTGCCTCAAATAAAATCACAAAATGACCAAGTTTATACCAAACTGTCGAAGTTGATGACAATTAGCGGTCATAAAAAAACAAATGATGAAATTAAATATTATTGGAAGTTATTACAACAAAAATATAATGATCATAAGGCGGGAAAACTTAAACAATTTGATTATTATGATCAAATGAGTGGCTTGTTAGATTTCAATTCAAGTCCACATTCAGAGCCAGAAATAATTATAATAAAAGGGGAAGAATTAGAAGGGAATATTTTACACTCAGATTTAGAAAATGATTATAATAATCAAGAGTATGAACATAAAAATGGAAGAAGTATTAGAAGAAATAATTGGACACACAAAGAAACCGAATGTGTCGTACAAGTTTTAGAAAAATATGGAATGCCATCAAGAACAAACCTTCGCAAATTTTGTTATGTTATTGTTGATTACCTTAAACAACATGGATTTACCAGGAGTGAAGAACAAGCGCAGGTTAAAATTAAACATTTGCGAGCTTTGTATAATCAAGTTATAAGAAAAACACTGAAAGAAGAGGAATTTCCATTTTTTAAAAGAATTGAAGCGTTAATGCAGTCTCATCAAACTCAAAAAGTGAAGGAAAATGATGAAACTCAGAATTATATTGCTTTAGATGAACAATCAAAATCTGATGGAGAAGATAATGTTAATGCAGAGTTTAGTGAGCAAATTACAGAGGAGGAAGACCCAGGGTATAAAAAGGGTAGACAAATTTGGACCAATAAAGAAATTAAGGTTTTATTAAAATTTATAGAAGAAAATGGAATTGTCACTGGTAAACAACTACGAAAGGTATGTAATAAAGCAGTGGATTATTTGGCATCGTATAGTTATTATCGATCTCCTACACAAATATTAATACGTTGGAAAAATACTAAAGCATTATACTGGGCTACATTTAGAAAAAAATCAAAAGTTCCAGAAAGAGAATGTAGCTTTTTTTATCGATTGCATGGTATATTAAATCCTGATGATGGAACCTATGAAATTAAGAATTTTGAAGATGTCACTGCTGATGATGATGAAGAGGCTAACTTTTATCAAAATAGTAACAATAATGTTACTATGGAAAATAACACAGATATATCTGCATTTCATTTCAATAAGATTTCTCACAATCAATCAAATTACACTTTTAAAAGGGACAGTTTTTTGACTCTACAGAATAATTCAAATTCAAACGACAATTTTATTTCTCTCCAAAATATTTCCAGTGGTAAGCGTTTTCAAATAAGTGATATGGATCCATTAGAAAATGGAGGAAGTGGTAAGGTAACACCTTCTAGTCCTAAACGTAGTCGTACGGAATCAACAGAACAACCAACTTTGCATGTTGGCAGTTGTTCTTTTTGCAGTTCGTTAGATCCAATAGATCATTATTGCATATCATTAGCTCATAGTATCAAAAAATTAGATGCCAGGAAACAGGCTAAATTAAAAATTGAAATACAACAGTTAATGTACAAAGCAGAATTTGATTCTGATTTTTAATTTATTTAAATATTACCTGATGATTATGTGGTTTTTCTTATTATGTAAATAATTATTGTTATTTATTAATAGTTTATTTTAAGTAGCTGTTAATAATATTAGTCTTATTTATTTTTCATAATTGATAAGCATTTTAATAATGGCTCAATATTATGTTTTTAAGAATTCTTTGTTTTTCGGCTTCTTTTGGGTGTTAGGTTATTCATCTTCTCAAGTTACCTGGTCCTATTAAAAGGTATGTTGCAGAGTAATTCAGTTTTGTGTGTACATTTTGTTTTCCTAGGCTACTTGATAAAATAACCTACCACCTGTTAAGCTATTTTGTTATGTTGATAAAATCAAAATAATGTTTTACTGTTATACAAAGTATTCTGTAGTACTCAAGGGAATATATTCTGAACTTGTTCACTGATTATAATGTAGTATGTGATAGTCCCAGGAAATATTGGTTCAAGATATACGTTCTTTATCAAGGCCCAGTCTTTTCACCTCTCAATAAATTTATTTGCTGAATAAATACCATGGTGATCATTGTTAATGCAATTGTATTCATAGCTACTATGTTCCAGATAAACTTATTAAAGAGGTGAAAAGACTGGGCCTTAAACTGTTAAAATTAATTCTTTAAATACTGAACAAGTTTAGAATATATCTTCAGTTTCATATCTGGATTCTTCCAACGAGGAAATTATTGAATCATTATTAAAAGATATAAAGATATATTTCTTGTGTTACTATAGGTAACCCAATAGAAACTTTCAAGTGAAATATTTTCCAAGTATTAATTTTAAGTACTGATGAAGGAGATTACCTACACAGTCTTAAAAGCCAGTACAGTGAAGGGATCCATAAATCGAAAGAAATATTAAGGCAATGAAATTTGAAAAAAAGTCACCTCTTTTGGAGATAATTCTTTACAAAGCAATTTCTCAAATCTGAGATATATTAAGTGAAAGTTTTATTGGGATGCCATATAATACAGAGAATGTTATCTAAAATTGGTAACTTTTAGGCTGTGATTAATAACATATATTCAAAATAACATTCGCATCTGTTTATAAAATTAAATATATTCATTTATCATCACTGCAATCAAATAACTGTGTTAATTTATTATTCAACTAATTTATAATAAATGTTTGATTTATAATAAGGTAGTTTGAATTAAGTGCATATCGACGGTTTAATATCAGGGAGGTATATCAACCAAAATCTCATTTTTTTAAATTTATATGTGCATAATATCGAGGAATATTAATGTAAACAATTCATTCTTAGTTTTTTGTAGTATAAATTGCAAGTATTTTATCAAAATATGGAATTTATAAGCGTTTTTGTTTCTTTATTAAATCCAACTGCATTATGGTACCTTGAAATAACAGTAAATTAAATGATCCAACAGTTTTGATTGAGCGTCAAATTAAGAATTATTAAAAGATGCATAAACAGATTTTTAAATCCTTTGTTAAAACTCTTCCTTGCAACAATATACAATTAGTAAAATTCATTTTAGTAAAAACATGTTTGATTATCAGATAACTTTATTTAAAACAAGAAAACCTAACCCTATATAATAAATATTAGTTCTATGGTAATTTAAAATCAGTAAAGCACCCAATAATATTTCCAACTGGCATAATAAATTAATAACGTATATATAAAAAAATTATTTACAAAGATCGGGTAAAACACATACTACTTTTCTTCCGTAAGTGAAGTAAGTGGTGGAGTTGTAATTGGTCGTTTAAATAAAAGTATGTGAGGCTCTACAAGACAGCATTTATTGTATTGTTATAATTGCACTTTAAAAATCTTAAATCTTACCAGGAGCATGAGTCATATAATGTACCCATCCCTTACTTTGTTGTACCCCTATACTTCGCCACTCTTGTTCGGACATTAAATGTGTCTTTGGTACTAACTTAACCAGCTCTTTTGGAAGTACAACATGTCTAAAACAATTTATTTCATTTATTAAAATCAAATCGTAACAATTTTCATTTGATACCTGTATTCATACTCATCATCGTAATATTTATCTGAATAATAGATGATTTTACACATTTCTTCCAATTTTTCTTTGTTCATAACATGCACAAGTATCTTGTGATTTGCCGGTAAATCAAAATAAAAGTCTTCAAGCCCTATAAATTTATAACAGTTAATTCCAGTAATTTCAAACAACTACGCTTGCGCAGTGGTTTATTTACAAAATTGTTTTTATGGGTCACCAACATTTACAAAACAAAATCGCAGGTCACTTTTGATAGTATCTAATAGGGCGCAACAGAAGAATTTTAAAATGTTAGTTAACATCTAGAAAACTGTTTACATTAATTGATTTCTAATTTACAGACTAGCAATAACTACAGAATTTTGATATTAGGTAATTTAAAAAAGTTTATGCTTTGCAAATAAAATATATTTTTTTCAATATATTCACGTAGGCGGCTTTTTAATTACTATCTACCTATCAACTGAAAGTAAATTTAACCTTACATTGTTGGCAAAATGTACACACAATTTGAAACCAAAAAATAAGCGTTAGTGCGTTGTGTTGGCTTTAAAAAAGTTCGTACCAAGTAGTGAATGTGAAGAAATTATTGCATTTTAAGTTTAAAAATCTTTTGCTATCGCCATGAATAAACAAAAATTGGAAGAGTTGTGTAAAAATATTTATTATTCAGATAAATATTATGATGATGAATATGAATATAGGTAGGTAAATTATAACTCGAAATAATAGTTGATATAAATCATTAACGATTACTCTTTTTTTAATATCTTGGATGGTAAATATACAGGTACGTTATGTGTTTTTACTTATTGTTGTTTTAGGCATGTTGTGCTTCCAAAAGAACTTGTTAAATTAGTTCCACAAACTCATTTAATGTCTGAACAAGAATGGCGAAGTATTGGAGTACAGCAAAGTAAAGGATGGGTACATTACATGACCCATGCACCAGGTGAGTTGACTCTTAATAACTTGTAAAGAAATAATTGAACGTCAAATGAATATTAAATGTATTTCTTTCAGAGCCTCACATATTATTGTTTAAAAGACCTATCACCACACCACCCCCACGTGAAAATGAAAAATAATAGTAAATTATACAGTAATAATTTTGTAAATAATGTTTATAACAATAGCCATTCCGTCAAAATGGTAATACAAACAAGTCAATATCAAAACTTTTGCTTCATTTTTCATAAGAAATTTTTCAAGAGCGTCCATTACTTGTCAAAGCTGCTTGTCATAGCAGTTAAGAACCTTTTATATTAATAATTGCTGCAGTTTAAAAATATAAAGCGATTATTTAATGACATGTAGTTGCGTAAGCTTGTTTGTAAGAATTATTTTGTGATAATTTTGTATGTAAGCTAATTGTAAGTGGTTTTAAAATATATAAAGCAACTTAACGATTAGTGTCTATTTTATTTTTCAAGGGTAAAACCATAAATATACAAGTTTTGTATGGATATAAAAGAAAATGATTACTCAAAACATGGAGATACGCAGAAAATATTGTAAACTCATCAGTAGACTGCTTTCTGTATTGAGCATGTTGAGATAATTTCCAGTCACTGTCCGATACATGTATCTCAATTTACAATACCTGTTGTAAACCTAGGTCTGTAAACAATAGTATGCTGTGAAAAGTAGGTCATCCTATATGTTTTCTCCAACAAGCTTGGTCACAAATGGCAGCTAACACCAAAAAATACACATCTTCAAGACTTGTTCTAAATCAGATTCAAAATTACAATTTCTTGTTAAAAGGTAATGAAAATAATGTTGCTTACGTTAATCTAAACCTAGTTTTTTCAATCACAAATGGCTGTTAATAAGATCACCTACCTTTCACAGCACACCATTATTATTTATAGACGTTGTGTTATAACAACATAATAGTGTATTGCAATTAAGGGTCAGTTTTATAAAAGTTAATTATATTCCACTCAAAATAACATGGACTGCAGGATAATAATAAATGTAATAATTGAAGAAATGCTACTTTCTTTACTTGATCATTATAAATTAAAATTTTAAATTAAGGAAGCTGCTTTGCAAACGATGACAACATCTTGTAGATAAGAAGATATATTAGTTCTGTTTTTTTTAAATGTATTCTTCTGATCATAATCAATTGAATCTCATTTTAGATAATTTTGGAAGAAATGGACACAAAAAGAAAACAAGTATTAGAAAACTTAGCAATCTGAGTGTCTATATTAAATTCAGTAAATAAGAAATATAATAGAAAGATGAAATCATTTAAACTGAATTTATAGAAAATCTAATGAGAGAAATGAACTATACATAATCGTTCAAATTAAAGGGAAGTGAAAGAAATATCTGAATCAGCCTGCGTTCAATTTATAACAACTGGAGGAATATTATCCACATTTGTTGTGACCTTCAACTTCTTTATTTAAATTTTCACAGTGAATGATACTATTTTTCCAAATATTTGCAGTACATTTTACTATTGCTTCTTTCCACACTGTTTTTGATTGTCCAGGAATATTTTTATTGTAATAAGATTTTAGGAATTTCCATACCAATTCAATTGGGATACACTGGTAATTATAAGGTGGTAAACGAAGTACTTCGTGACCATATTTTTTCAATAAATTGTCTACTATGTAATTTTTTTCTTTAGTGAAGAATGATAATATTCCAAAGTTGTATTTAAGTTGCCTTTTCAGAATATGTTATATTATGATTTTTCAGTCATTCTGTCATAACTGCCATTTTTCAAGAGGCAATTGGGAGTTTGTTCAATGATGAGGTGCTTTATCCATTATTATTAAAGATTTTCCATCTAATTTATTAAGAGTTGGAAGAAGTTGCTTCTCAACCCACTTTGTAAATATTTCCAAATTGATATTCTTATGGTAATCCTTATGACTCACATTGTTAGCTATTAAAAGGTCACATCCAGGTAAAAATCTGTCTCTGCAGCCTGCATGAAGAATTGTAACTCGAGTCCCTTCATTTTTAAATTTTGGTGGTCCTTTGTTTTATAAATCATGTATCCATGTTTGAACTGCACTACTGTTTTTATATAACCAGGTTTCATCCAGATACATAAAATTTATTTTTTCTCTACTCTTTAAAAATTGTAAGTTATAATATTATTATTATTATTACTTCTTTTACCTCCCTTTTATTAATTTTTGTATCTTTTGGTGTAAGGTAAATTAGAAAATTTTTTTCCTATGTTTGTATAATATTTATTTAACTATATGTTTTGGTAGTAATCACTACCTTCGTCAGTAGTAGACCTAAATTAATATAAGTATCATAAAAATAAATTAATTAACAATACATTTACCTTAATTACGTTTCTAAATATAGTTAAATAAATATTATAAAAATATAGAAAAAAAAATTTCCTAACTTACCCTAAACCAAAGATATAAAAATTAACAGAAATTGTAAGTATCATCTTACAAAACCTACTTTTAATTTATATCTTACGTCAGTCAGAATATTTATATTTATAACCCATTTTTTTTTAAATTATATAATTAAACTTAAAATCGCATTCAGTTTTAACATAATTTAAGAGATTGTCAAGAGTAAGGTGTTCTTGATTTTCATGATAGTGTGTTATTCGGTGAGAATAAGTTCTTTAAAAAAGTGGAACTCTGAATTTTCTTCTGGCCACATTTATTTGCAGCACAAACTTGTCCAGACTGTCCAAAATTTTGAAAAATAGACAAAGCATTAGTTACATTTACCTAACTAAAACCAGTAATTAAGCAAGTCAGATAAATATTACAGAAGCCTTTTTACATAATTCCTTTCTTGTCAAATGCACCTTATTTTTTTTAAGTTTTAAAATATAATTAATAAGGCAGCTCCCTTTTCTTTAATGTAAAGGTAATTTTTGATTTTCTTGGCATTTTTACAATAACAAACTGTTGAAAATGCACAACTTTACGGTTTTTACAATATTAATGTTTACAATAGAACAATAATAGCTTTTATCAAATGAATGGCCATTGTTAGGAAGAAGATAATAGTTATTTATATAACAAGAGTGTAAAGTGAAGTTTTTAATGAGTAGGAAGTTTATGGCACTCGCTGTCGCTCGTGCCATTAACCCTACGAATTCAAAAAAACACACTACACTTGAATTGTATATAATATTTTTTGCACGACCGTATTTTAAAGAAAATAATAAAGAAAAACCATTGGCAGTAGATTAAAAAAATGAAGTTGGCCAAGATTGTAGGAATGTATAATGATTTCATTACGACATCGATACGTGAAATTAATTGCAAATGTTTATAATTGTCAACTTTCGACATTGACAACTAGTTGTAAAGCGCCAACTTTACAGGTGGTCGTGCAAACAGGAACTTTTTTTGTTGTCATTATTGAACAATAATGAATACCCATTCATTTAATTGATTCTTTAGTTAGTAAAAAAAAATAAATTCTTGAAACGCATTAAACACAATGACAATTGATCAAAGTGAGAATGTGATTTGTAAGTTAATTATCTGAGTTTACTGTTTAATACTTTATTTTCAGACCTAAAGCAAGTTTTTTTGGCCCACTAGCATAATTATTACTTTGATTTTGCAGATTTTTATTTGGTCAGTGATAAATCGATTTCAATTTTTCTTTTTTGTAATATAATCTAGATCTCCCTTTTTAAATAAAATTTTTATCATACGTAAAGTTTTGTATACACCTCAGGTGTAACCAGTGCTTTTGGTTCTTGCCATGTTTATAACCCTCAGCATTTTACACTTCACATTATAATTTCTACACCATGGATCAAAATGCTTAGTTTACACTCTTGGTACATAAATAACTATTATGCAAAACCAGATTTAAAACTAAGCATTGTGTGCTCGTTTCTAGGGGTGGAATTTTGTTTTTAATCGATATGGGTAATGAGACGATAAGCATCAACAGTGATGTCATATTTATGGTTACCTATGGAAGAAATGGTATTTAGTTTCTCTAATTTATCGCATTGGAGTATGAATTTGTTTCAGTTACTTTACTCTAACCGATAAAGTGAACATAATATATAATACTTATCTTTTAGTTTGCATGTCACGTTTAAAGTAGATATGTACATTATCTTTTGAATTTCAATATAAAAAATTGCAATCGCACTTATTGACTGTGATTTGACAACCCAGCCTATCTACATTTTTAACCAAAATGAGTTTTAATGTAGAACTGTGAATTCAATTATTTCTGTTTCTGACAACTGCCAATAAATGGCTAAGATGATTTATCTGTAATGATATTTATCGTTTGGAAAAACAAGATTGCATTCCAGGTCCTCACGTCATTTGTTAAAGCTTGCAGGCGTTACAGTGCTAGCAATGAGCTTTCAAATAAAGCATAAAGCCCATTGTTACCATAGTTACTACCATGGAAAATGTCAAATTTAAAGTTTTTAGGAAAAAAAATAGATGTTTATACTTGCCATGCTGAACAGGTAGAGTAAAAACATTCTGTTTATGTTTAACACAAACACTTTTACATTAAGATTTGCTGTACAATTACTACAATTATTAATATTTATTAGATAAGATGCATTTTTCTCTTTTGGTAGAAAAATGTGAAGAGGGCGTATTCACTTTTGCTTAGTTTTACCAATCAGAACTTTTTTGGCAGTTTCTAATTTATTTCTGATTGATTCTTCTATGTAGCCTTCAGCTACAACAGATAATCTCCATTCATTGTGGCATTTAATGCCTATAAGGTCGCCACCTTTATTAGCCAGTACAGTTGGTGAAGTACACCTAAGACAATAGTCAATATAGAAGGGTGGATCTGGTAGTTGAAGGAATATGTCAATTAGTTTTGGTATTCTACTTGTGTAGAACATTTATTGTTCTTATAAAACAGGAAAAACTAATAGTGTTCAATAAGAGAGGAACGTAAACCAGTATCTTTTAATTGTTTCCAAAAGAATTCATTAGGTGTTCTGTACCATTAATCACAGTAAATATTTTCCCAATTTTCATTTTAGTTTGTTTCTCTGTTATCATTGCAGTTCCTACATCTTCCATGTCATCTACTTACTTACTTTTAACTGGGATAACTCATCTTGTTGGCATGCTCCTGCAATTTCCTATATTAACACCACCTGTATAATTAGTGATTATTATTAACATATGTTTACGTTATTAGTTCTTTTTTTTACCCTTATCATTAAATAGGAGTCAATCAGAAATTTAATAATCTGTTTCCATGCTTAATATTTTTGATTTTTTGGGTTTAATTATTGCCACTTCTTTTAAAAGAAGCAACTAGTTTTGGAAATCTGCTATTTTCTACATTCTCTTTGGATGAATTTGCCTCAATCATAGAATAATAGGGTAGATGCTTTCCGATTTTATGATAATTCAAAAACCTATACGAGTAACATTTCCTGTAAACTAATTAAAATTTTTAATTCTTCATCATTTTAGAAATAGATTATATGCTTTTTTTTAGATTTTGGTGATAGCAAATTGAGTACAACATTATTTCTCTGTTTCTTCAATTCCACTAATTTTCATTTATGCAACACCAGAACTTAAATTGACGAATGTTTTGCTGCAGTTTACAGAAAAAAAAGAGAACTTTTTTTACTCATATTGTAACAGTGGGTAGATTCGATATTGTTTCACAATCATAGTATTTTAAACAAATACGTACTATTTTTGTTGTTTATAGTTGCTAACATAGTTGTTATGTAATGTTTTATTATAATTTTTAAAAGTTTTTGAAAAGTAAAGATCTAGGAATTTTTGGATAATTTGAATTGATATGTCTAGTGCAATGATCGTGCATAAAACATGGTATAATAAAGGTATACGTTTTTGAATCTATATCGTACTAGCTAATTCGTCTGAGGACCCACATTACTACCATGGTTACGACAAAGAGATTATATCTAAAACAAAATTGAACATCTTTACTTGCAAAGGATGTTTAGTATGTAAGTTAGGGTTGAAAGATTGTAAAAAGCAAATAATATAAGATGAGAAAATATAGGAGAATATAGGAGATCACGTGAAAAACGCAAGATAGTTTAAATATTGTAAGAAATAACAAACACAACTTTATTTACACAATAAAAAACATAAAAAACAGTTATTTAAGCCTACTTAAGTAAATAAAAGTCCTTTTAATATCAAACAATCAATATCACTTAAATAAAATGTTGGTTAGGCAACACACTTAACATAAACGAAAATTTAAGTCTGAAACATGAAAGAAGTTGGTTTTTTTCTATTCCTTTGTTAAGGATTATAAATTATAGTGGAAAACAGTAAAATATAGGAGATTTACTTCTATATTCAATAGTAAATAGGAGATAGGAGATTTTAGTTATATATAGGTGACTCCTATTAAATATAGGAGATCTAGCAACCCTAATGTAAGTCGTTAATCATTCGGAAAATAGTGCCGTTAAGTTGCTTTTGATATAAACGATCTTTTGTTAATTTAACCAATTCTGTATCTTATACAGTAATTGAGTTTACAAGTCCTTTAGTTGGTTTCAACACTCCTTGAATTTGGCGCCATTTCGATTTCAGTTATCTGACAACGCTGGCAGGTGGCCACCCTGGTAGTTGTTCCAGAAATTACTAGAAAAGCACCAAGATGAAAAAAAAACACTACACTTAACCTAAATTACTGTAAAAATCTGACGTATGATATAACGCAGTATAACGTATAATTTAAAAATATTAAGTTAGAGTTAAAAGTGTTTAGTCTTTAGTGTAACCAAGTGTAACTTAAAAATGCCTCGAAGTTATCGAAGGTAAGTGATATATTAATATTGAAGAATATACAATGATTTATGTAAATCATCATTTTTAGATCTCGTTCACGAAGCCCAATGTCAAGCAAACATAAATCGCATTCTTATAATAAAAATTCTCGATCAAGTAGTGAAGAAGATAAATATTATAGACATTCAAAACTGGAATCTAGCGAAAGAAAAAAAAGTGAAAGCAAATCATCAAAGCATAAAAGATACAAACATAGAGATTCTTCTTCTAGCTCTGTTTCTAGTACTGATAGTTCCTCGTCAGATAAATCTATAAAATTATTGGAAAAACTTAAAGCAGAGCGTTTAAAAGCTGTAGAACATAGGCAAAGACAAAAAGAATTAATGAAAGCAAATGAAACTCCAGAAGAAAAAAGGTAGGTATTTTTGTTTTATAAGCTGTATTTTCCCACTCAAATCAAGATGTGCATAATCTATCCCTGAATTACTCTATCATCTTACACAGGCTAGATAGAATTAGATAACAGAATTTGTGCAGTTTATAATTTAAGCTTTAAAGAATTTTCATATTTGATTAATTGCCAATAAATTTTGTTTAGATTGCGACGTTTATTAAAGAAAGAAGCAAAAGAAAGGAAGAGAAAAGAAAGAATGGGATGGGATAATGAATACCTTCACTATACAAATGCAGACAATCCTTTTGGTGATGCTAATTTGCTTTCTACTTTTGTATGGAGTAAGAAACTTGCGAAAGAAGGTCTTGCTGATGTTGGTCCTGAAGAAATAGAAACTAGAAATAAGCATAAACAAGAAGAAAACAAAAGAGAATTAGAAAAAGTGAGTATTCGTATAATATTAAATTAATATAAAAGCTAAACAATCATTTTTTTATAAGGTTAAAAAGAGGAGATTGGAAAGAGAACAAGAACGTCAAAATAGAGAAGAAGAAATGCAAATGATGCAGAGAAGTAAAGAAGCAGCTCAATTTGAGGAATGGGAAAGACAAGAAGATAAATTTCATTTAGAACAAGCACGCTTACGTTCCCATATTCGAATTCAAGATGGGAGAGGTATGTATAACTTGTAGGTACATTTTATTCTAGTTATTTTGTTTTAAATAACATATTCCTTTTTTTAAATAGCTAAACCAATTGATTTACTTGCAAAATATATAAGTGCTGAAGAAGAAGTAGATGCAGTAGAAATGCACGAACCATATACCTACCTCAATGGATTACAAATCAAAGATTTGGAGGACCTAATTGAGGATATCAAAGTGTATCAAGAATTAGAACGTGGTAAAAACTTAGACTATTGGAATGACATTACAGTTATTGTTGAAGATGAACTTCAAAAATTAAGAAAGCTACAGCAACAAAATGACTTTGATACTGGAATTAACAGAAGAGAAGGAATTCATCAATCAGTTGCTACAGATGTCACACAAGTATTCAAAGGGAAAACCACGGCACAGCTGAAGGCTTTACAAAGTCAAATTGATAAGAAAATACATGGTAAGGCTGATGGTATTGATATTGGATACTGGGAATCCTTATCATCACAATTGAAAGGTAAATATACAAAATGAATTAAGACTTATAATTTAAAATTAATTTGTTATTTTATTAGCTCATATGGCAAGGGCAAGATTAAGGGATAGGCATCAAGAAAATTTACGTCGTAAACTTCAAGTATTGAAGGCAGAGCAAGCAGTTGCAGCTTCTAATACTGATAATAACGAACCAGAGCCGGCACCTGCATCTACTTCTACCAATACCCAAGTAGTTACTTTGGAAAGTGAACCTCAACCAGGAGGAAGTAAAATGTCTGAAGAAGAAACGACAAACAGTGACAAAGAAATGTAAGTATTTGCTTTTTGCAATTTTTATCATAAATGCGTGCAATTTTATTATGAACATATTTTTGTAGGGAATACGAAGACCCAGAAGTTGCATTGCTAAATGAATGTTTTGCTTCTTATGAAAATGGAAACTACAGCCCAAGATTTCTATCTCCTGAGGAACTAGAACCAGGCACTATTGTAGTTAATGAAGAAGATGAGTTAAAACGCTTAGAATTTGCTAGAGCACAAGTTATAAACTCAGGAAAAAAGGTTGAAGTAAGTTGATTTAGTTTACCTTCGTTTATTTTATGCTCTAATATTTGCAATATTTGTATAGAATGTAATGACAAAAGAAGAACTCATGTTACAACGAGAAGCACGAAAAGGCATGGGAGAAGATGAAGCTCAATTTTCAGTAGAGGCTGCTTTGGATAGCCAAGTATATTTATGGTCAGATAAATATCGACCTCGGAAACCTAGATATTTCAATCGAGTTCACACTGGGTTTGAATGGAATAAGTATAATCAGACCCATTATGATATGGATAATCCACCGCCTAAAATCGTCCAAGGTTATAAATTCAATATTTTTTATCCTGATCTTATAGATAAAGGAAGCACACCAGAGTATTTTTTGGTATGTTCTTTTTGTTTTTGTGTGTTATTCCCTTTATACATTTTTACTTTTATTACAGACACCATGTCCAGAAAATAAAGAATTTGCTATTTTACGATTTCATGCTGGACCTCCTTATGAAGATATTGCTTTCAAGATTGTTAATCGAGAATGGGAATATTCCTATAAAAGGGGTTTTAGATGTCAGTTTCATAATAATATATTTCAGTTATGGTTTCATTTTAAAAGATATAGATATAGGAGATAAAACTATTTTGTATATAATCTTTATTATTATCATAAGTATTGTATGTAAATAAATTTTTAGTTTATGGTAATTTGCTTGTTTATTAATACCTGTTAAAATGATACCAGGAGATATTGGGAAGCATTTTAGAAAACGCTGAAATACTAGAAATTTGAAAGGTTACCATTTCTCTCCTTTCATCCCAGGTTGTGGACATTGATTAAAAATCCTCAAGTTGATTAAGCAAAAAAATTTTTGTGTTAAGTCAAGAAGCTTCTACAATAAAACTACAGCTGGATCCATAAAAAAAACAAGTTCGCATATTTTTATTAATTTTATGTTTAAATTTTTTTAATGTTCGTTAAAAAAAGTGCAGCATTTTTCATTAATTTTTGTTTATAAAGAATGCGTTTGTTTCATTGCGCTAGAAGCATGAAAATGCCATAGCGGTTCATTTTTTCACGCATTTGAGTGAATAAAAGTATCGTAACGTGTCATTTCTTAACGCAAAATATTTAAACACAAAACATAGAAGGTTGCCGTTGCTATGGTACACACTAATTGTACATTTAATATCAATGTTTTCAAATAAAAAGCTGTTTTTGAAGTAGGTAGTTCTAATTTTTTTTACGAATGTGAATTAAGTTTTGTACGCAATTTGTGAGTAAAGTTACTTTTTTTCACTCGGCGTATTTGTGCCCTAGCCTTTGGCTCGTATGGCAAACTTTCCTTCTCGTGAAAAAAAGATCCACTTTACCTCTTATTTATAACAAACCACTTTTTTCGTGCTTCATTAATTTTTAGGTTATTTTAATTATTAATGCAATACTTAAATTAATCAAGAATAAAAAATATAGTTTGTAACTGATAAGAAATAAACAGACAAGGTGCATATCTACTTATAAACAAATAGGTTCTTTAGTGTTCTAGGCCAGAAAGTTAAAATCTGGCAACATGTGGAGTAGGCCGATTCTTGAAACAAATGTGTTGTATACATAGTAGTCTCAGCAGGTAATAAATTATAAAATAGACAAATAATGATTGATAGAGAAAGCTCAGTGTATGCACAGAATAATAACCTTGTGTATGTATATGATGAAAAATCTCAATTCCCGTTTTTATTGAAAACCAACTGGACATGAATTATGTTTTGTAAATACTTACTAATAAGTAATAACACAAAATAGGTAAGTAATAATAGGCTCTGAAAGATAGGTCATTGCATTAACAGCTATTTTTGTGTCAACAAAGCTAGGGTTTCTTAATGTAAACAATGTTGTATTTTCATGGTTTTGTAACTAGAGATCAGATGATTCCCAGTTACTAGACAACTAGCCAGCTGTATTATACATTTGACTAAGTAACATTCATTTGCACTAGCTAACTGGTCTACTGGACAAGTACTATTTACAGAGTGCCCATTGGTTCTTTGTTCATACCTATGGCACAGTGCCTATGGTTTCTTACTAAGCAGTCAGTAAAGGACTCTACCGGCTCTTATGAGATTCCACTGTCTGTTTATAACAGTTTATGTTAAAAGTCAAGGAACTCTATCTGCATGTAGTTTTGAAGGATAGGGAACTGTCATTGTTAATTCTAGATTTTTTAAATATTAAAATAAATGGGAAAAGCAAGTTTTTACATTAATTCGACATTAGTGAGACAAGGATAGTTGAGATTCCTGAGTCTTACATTGAATTCTGCCAGTTCAATGCTTGAAATATGTAGGATGACCTAGAGTTCTTAAATGCCAACAATAATTCAATTGTTATAATGAGGGACTCTACGATGACTTTATCTTTCACCGCATACTGTTATATTTACAGACCTTGGTGTGTTTGGTGTATGTATCACACTAAAATTAATTCTAAAGCTTTCCGTTTTCTTTCTGCAGTTCTTACCTTGACTAATGTGTTTCCCATTGTTTTTACTAACTGAAATGCTTATGTGAGGCATTTATAAAAACTTAATCAAGTTAACCTGATCACTTTTAATTACCCTGGATATAATTTACACTTATGCTGTTGCAAATACAAAATCTATCTACGACAACAAACAACCACATTACATTTTTACACTTCTGCAATAATAAACACAAACTAGATGTTTTGGAAGCTTTGAAAATTTGAAATTTACAAACACAGTACATTTAATGAATGAGCAAATTGACCTTATAAGATCATCATTGTTGAATAAAGAAGACTGAAGATCATAATTTTTGGTTGAATAAGTATTTGAAAAAGTGACACATCTATTGATAATGTGTAGCTGGGGCGTAAAACAAAACGTGCCTATCTCTTTTTTATTACAAACCATATTTTAGGTAGTTTGTTGCATGTATCTCCAAAGCGTACACCATGCGCACCAGCGCGTAAACACATCATGCAAATAAATAAAGTAAGGTTATAAGTTATTTATGAATCGTATTTTTTTAATTTGTTGGATATTAAAGGAGTTAGTAACCACAATATACAGGAATTCTACCCTACATTTACGTCTTTTGTTATTAGTTTAGCCACAGGCTGTGGTCCACAGCCATTTTTGATGTTCTAGGTTGAAAGCAGTAGAAAGGCTGACATTTGGCAGTGTATGCTTTGGGCCAATTTTGATACGCGTAGTAAATTTTGGATTTGAAAGATTACAAAATGCCACCTGCATTGTATTAGAAAATGCATTGTTCTATTGTAGTGGTAATAATATTAATTTTTCTGTCACTTTTTTTAAATTTCAATTCTAAAAGCTTAATTAACACCGCTTGATTTTCACTTTTTGTGTGATGTTCGTTATAGTATCTGAAATGAACAAGCATTTAGGACAAAATAAGCAAAATTGACAGTGTTATCAAATTAAATATTCCAGCCTGGAAACTAAAGATGACTATGGTTAGCCAATGCACCTTAGGCTACTTGGATTTTTCTTTGTAACTTTTCTAACTTTTAGTAGCAGATTTGTTATTTTTATTTTTCTACAAAAAATTTATATTTCACAGGTTTCGACATACTAGTGGACACAACACTGATGTTGCCTTGAAGATATTTTTGAAACTCACATTAAGTATTCAAGCTAACATAAATTTAATAAAAAGAATGCAATTTTATTTGGCATCATGTTTACTTAAAATATACTGACATAGTATACTCTTTCTCT
The DNA here is from genome assembly GCA_011009095.1 of Ignelater luminosus. Taxonomy (NCBI): domain Eukaryota; kingdom Metazoa; phylum Arthropoda; class Insecta; order Coleoptera; family Elateridae; genus Ignelater; species Ignelater luminosus. The sequence continues at coordinate 338,250 of VTPC01090207.1, read as the reverse complement.
AATCAAACACTAGTAAATGAAACATAACTGCATAATCAATTCTAACCTCATCATTTTCTTATAAAATTTGCCTACTTTTTAAGGAAAGGTTCCATAGTTGAATTTCCTAGAAGAAACAAATAAGTACATAATAGAACCCAAGACAACTTTACAAATAAGTAATAACATATAGAAAAGCAATTTACAAAACAAGGCGTCATATAAAATATTAAGTACTATATGTATAAAGAATACACATTACAGTCTCTCAGAATCTTCCACAACTGCAGCCAGATTTGTAATGCCATTTTCCTGCTGATGCGGTGTATCAGGTATAGTACGATGCAACAATCGTGGCCCTAACTGCATAATCAGTATTGCACCAATCGGTGAAGTAATCAAGATAGAAATAACAGCAGTTATTAAAACTGAATTTGCATAACTTTCTGCAATTGGATCTCCATTTGCACGTGCAATATCTAAAGCAGCTGGACCTAAGGCAGCCTAAAATAATTTTATAAATAAAAACAATAATAGTGCACTAAAACTAGCTTTAAAATCTGGTTTAATTGTAAATGTCACTTAAAAAATATATAATACTTTGTTTTACATTTTTCTTGAAAAGTAAATTTAGAAGATAAATGTATAGTAAGTAATAAATAATAAACTGTTACACTTACCTGTACTGTTGCTTTTGGTATCCATGATATAGCCACAAATATATTTTCTTTCAAATTAAAGTTTGTACATTGTGTGGATCCAAATGAAGTTATAATACGCATCTAAAAAATTAGACATTTACAGAGTAGCATCTTTTAAAAATATTTTTTACTGCTAGACTTCAGATTTTAGATAAAGCTTGAGGTAACAATCTGCCTATCATAAGACAGAGATGTATAATTTTGATTTTTATCAACTAAAATTTTATTTAAAATCTGGGGTTTTTTTATAACCTTACAGAAAAAATATCGCAAATGGAAGAATTAGGTGTAAAAAAATAAAAAATAAATACTATAGCTAAAAACAAAGAATCAAAAATGCCTGAACTTAATTCAGGATGAAAATAAAGACATAAAACAAGCAAATGAGAAACACAAAAATTGCAGTTTTTTTTAAAGCAATGTTTTGTCCTACTCAATTTACTTACCAATAAAGGTACAATCATTGAAACAGTTCCCCACAATACAGTATAAGCTTCTAAGATATCAAAATTAACTTCCATACCGATTAAACCAAACGAGATTGGTTCAAAAAACTTCCACAATAAGACAAAATTAGCTCTTACTGGATTCTAAATTTTAGAAAATATTTTATTATGAGATATTCTTACAGTAGTGAGGTAATGCTTACTTACATTATTACCCCAACCTTGTCTTCTCCATCCTAGACTAGCCACAAAAGCTGCTACTATACAACCCAAAGCTCCTGCGCCTCCATAGCCTATAGCATCACTTCCTACAGCAGATAAGACACAACCTAATCCAAGAAGTAATGTTCGAAGAGTTATGTAGTGTTCCTGCAACAATAAAAATGTATTAAATTGATGAATGAACCGTTTTAGTTTGAATACTACTAAAGGTATGATTAAGTACATAATGTCAAACAGTACATGACTATTGTGTTTACCTGCTCTTTATGAGGAATAAGTTGACACACGAAACCCCAGAGTATACCATACGCAAATCCTATTGCTATTACAATTGGTCCTTGTAAAATCTGCATTACTAAACTCCCTACAGATAAATAAAATATATTTTATTCTTAATTTACATGTATATCTTTATTAACTTTAATTTAAAGGAATTTCTCACCAGTACTAAATATAAGTCCAAGGACAATTCCAAAGAGAGCAATGCAGATAATATCATTAAAAGTAGATGCAGCAATAACCAGGGTGTGAATACCTTTATTGACTCCATACCCAAGATCTTGTAATTCAAAGAGACATGGGATGATCACAGCAGGAGACACAGCTGCTAAGAGGAGCCTATGGGGGACGCCACAAAACTTTTCAAAACCATAGTAGTTCTTATTCACGATATACCCTACCCCACAAGAATTCCCCAAAGCCAAGGAAGATCTAACAGAAAATAGGACATTACAGTAACTCCAACTACTTCAACTGCTACAGGAATAACAGCAAGATTTAAAATCATCCAGCTCATCTTCTTCAATGCTTTGGCATCCAAACCCAGACCGGCAGGAAGTAATATATTTACTAAAGCCAACTGCCTGAAAAAAGAAAGCTTTATAGATATTAAAAACACAACTTAAATAAGTTTCACTCACCTTAACACAGCAGTAAATCGAGTATATCCTCCTGTTATATGAAGAAATCCAACATTTCTTAAAAGCACTCCCATGAGAAGCATTCCAACCATTGGTGGGATTTTTACTATGTTTACTATACAACCAGCAATCTTGGCAGTTATGAAAAGAATCTACAACAGTTATATAAATATAGCAATAGCTCCAAAAAGCTGTAGATGTGAATGTCTATATTACAGATTCTTAAACTTTCTACTTACCACTAAACCAAATAGTTGGCTATCAATTCCTACTTCTTCATTAAATAAAGAATAGCCTATGGCCCATATAACAAGAGCCAGCAAAAA
>VTPC01090207.1:205047-319997 GCA_011009095.1 Ignelater luminosus | reverse complement strand
TTTGCTTCCTTCCTGGTGGTTTTATAAAGAAGCTTGTTATTAAGAGTGAGATGTTCAGTGATAAAAGAAGAGTCACAGAAGAGTGGAACATTAATTCCAGATTTTCCACAATTCTCGGGTAGGTTGCGTTGAGTTCTGAAAGTTGCCCTGTAACTCAGTGTTGTTTAATCGGGAATATTGTTCTAGCTCTTCAAGACTTCAAGATTCCATTTCTGACTATTTGGCCTTAAGACCACGACTTTCGACGCAAATCAAGTCGATCTCTTTGATTTTCTCATTTACGAAATTCAAAGACTTTTTAAAATCAGAAATCTTCTCGTCACAAAACTCTACTGATTTTATAAGATCGTCGTACTTTCGGTTAAGCTGTTTGACATCAGATTTATTTCCTGATATTTATTGATAGATAACTGTTCACATTTGTATTGGCTTTGATTTTGGAGAACATGGAAAAGTGATTGGTCGTATGCATGATATTTTAGTTTGTTACACTTGAACACGAAGTTTATTATTGTAGATCATAACAACTTTATTTTTTAATCAAAAAGCAGAAAAATTACAAAAATCTGATTACTTATACCCATTGGTGTATGTTGATAACCTCAACAAAACGAAAAAATTTTTTTATCTTGTAATTGTTGTTTTGTGTAATCGCCTAGTTATATGCGATAATACATTACATTAATAGTTATTATCGATATATTTTCATTATATTTTTAATGTTGTATCTATTTGTTTTTGTTTTTATATGAACACAATATATTACCCCCTTATTCCATAGATTGTCTTTAAAAGTTTTACATTAAATTAAATTAAAAAGTAACCTTGTATCATTAAGAAACCCATTTTTATTTCTCTAACTAAACTGTAATGATAATGTACGTAACAACCCATAAAACCTAACGACGTAGCACAAAAAACTTTTCTAATAATATTATTTCATTCAATCGAAGTAAAATTATAGTTAATATTGTTAATATATGAATCGATTCAAAATACAGCTGACATTGACGTCAAAGCCAATGGAAGTTTACTCATATTTACATTGTCAAGGATAATTTTTCTTTCTTGTACACTTAGTATGTAGGTGTAATTTAATTCTCGTACATTCTGGTTTAATTATTTGCATATATATCTGTAGCAGATAGTGACTTGTATATAGGGAGCGCCGTTATTGAGTTTGAACATCTATTGAAGACTCGAAAAATGTTCATTTTGATTAATTTTCAGTTAGAATCAGCAAATTTTATGTTAACAAATTTTTTAATGCCAGGAAAGCATTGTTGTGCCTATTCTCCATTCGTTTATTCACTAAAAAGTAGCATGAATATTACAATATGTTCCACAAAATCTTTGTACTACTGTACTCTCAACACACCAGTTTAGTAAATAGCACTCACTGACTAATGAAGACTCCACAAGTATTGGTTAATTTAATTAGTTACTAATTTAGCAGAAAATTGATTTTCTATTAAAATAACTCAAAGTTATTTTGAGTTATTTTGTGTGGGACTGTTGTAAGCATATTATACATCACGTTCATAAGAGAAATAAAACAACACAAAAATGTTTATTTAAACAGGTTTTTAAGCAACTTAAAAAAATTTCATGTTTTATTTCATTTATGAAAGTTGTGGGGTTCCTAATGGAAAGTTTCTGGATGGTTTCTAATATAGGGTTAAAGTACCATCAAGGTTATTGTTATGAAAAGTTAATTCGATGTCTGTCCAAAGAATACAGTTTTAGATTCAGGTGTTTTATATTCATAAGTATTTATAGCCCTGTATAATAGAACTTGGAAAGAAAAGATCAATAATTTACCATAAACCGTATAATCTGCTTTAATATTTATCATTGTATTGGGGTTATTAACATAATACGATACTTTCACTATAGAAGTGTTAGTGAACCACCATAACAGACATTTTCTGATTAAATGTATATATATGTAATAGTAGAATGATAGGTTATTACCTTTAATAAAAAATTTAAACAAAGCAATTACAGAGAGAGAAAAGAGAAATACGTACAACGTAGAAAACTTAAAATAAAAATCTTCGTCGAGGACGCTAAAATTCTCAACAATCCGAAAAAACAAGAAACAGAAAAAAAATTTTGGCACATTTTATTATCAATCAGTTCATTAAAGAATAAGAGATATCTAATTGATTTCGTGAAAATTACCTCTCAAATGCGAATCTAGAGTGTTACCGCTCAATCATAAACTATGGACAACTTTAAATACAAGTCAATACAGCAAAGCTATCTTTGAGATTATTTATTTTGCAAGAAATTCAATCTTATTACAGATTTCAAGTTCTTAAAACGCATTCTTGAAAACAAGAAGACGATTCCTGTACATGCAACAAATACATGCCCAGTTCCAATGTATTGCTCAATACCAACTATCTGCGTTTGATTTTAACGTTAAATGCACCAAAACTAAATAATTCTTTGGAGAGTTCAAATATCTCATAAATTACCAATTAAAAGTAAATTTTCTAAAATAAATGATCTACAGTATTATACAGGAAAACTATTCTAGTCATCTGGCGTACAGTAGAAGATAATGAAGTTAAAAACAAACACAACAGATGCGGAAGTATTTAGAATAAAAAGATTGATTTTAATCAATATCTTAGTACAGTTACTTAGGAAGCACAAAGATGAAGAGTACTGCACGTTCATATTTCCAGCGGCCAAACCTAGGTTAGAAAATTGAGAAAATAACAATAACTTGTGATACATGTTTGAGATTCACGTCGGAACCGTCTGATCAGTTCTACAACCCTTTCCTAAAACCCTGGACAAGATGACATCTTTTGGAACTTATAGGACAAGAGTATTGCTTCGCAATTATGGACGCACATTCCAAATTGATTGAGAATTATATTACAACCTCTGCCGCTACTGCTTATGGTAATTGCCGATAAGCTATCTGACAAGTTTGCTCGTTCTGGGTTGTCCAAATCTGTTACGACTGATGATGATAGTGTAACTAGTTTGACCAGTAATAAATTCATAATAGTTATTTATGTTACAAGGGAAGAAAGTGTTAAAGGTTATTTGACATTAAAAATTTACTTTTGCAAGTAACTGTAAGATAGCTTTGGTATCCATGGTATCTAAAATGTATCTAAGAAAAAAACCAAATCAAAATTAGAAAGTCCTGTCTCACCTAAAATAAAATATGAGACAATAGGGGTGGCTTTTTGCAATTTTCTAAGACGAACTAAATTTCTATGTAGTGAAGGTGTCGTGTCAAACCCCAACAGTTACAAACGCTAATGGGAATACAGCACAATTCTAGGGATTGTCAGTCACACAAGAGTGAGAGTATCACCAACAGAGCCTCCGCGATATCATGCGATCTCTCTGGGTATTTAGCCTTACATCGATAAATGGCGTTCTGTCGATACGGATTTTTATTTGCTCTGTACCTACACGTAGGATCTGACAAGAGCAATAATAGGCGGAGTAGAAGCCCGATGATGAGGGTAGTCCAGATAACTCTCCAGGACAGAAACGCAGCAAACTCAGTGCTCTGCAAGGCAATGAGGAAAGCTTAGGATATAGCCTTCATTTAAAAACCTTGATCCAGGAGCTATAACTACAAGGTAAGTGCTCTTCGTGACGACGATGGTGAACCAGTCTACAGGGTCGTCCACGGAACTCCCAGAGCATGTTTTTAAATAAGGGAATTGAAGTGCCAACGCAAATAGATCTAGGGATTTTAGGGACACAGGTTGAAGAATTGAACGGTTGGGTCAGTTTACTTTTCGTAAAAAGATACATAAAATCTAATTGTAAGATGCAGGGCAGATAGAATACGGATGTCATGCTAATGTGTGTTCATCATATGACCTGCAAAAGTACAAACCCAAATAAAAGAGGAGAATCACTATTTGAATTTTTATTATGACAAATAATTTAAACATGATAAATACCAGAAATAGTTTTATCTTTCTTACGTGCAATAGGTAGAAAGTTTTCGACATTAAAATAGCTACTACTTTCATTAAAAACTAGAGAGTGTCGATAAAGCAAGCTTTTCAGATCATAGACACATCCGCTTTGATTGATTGATTTATTTATTAGACAGACGATCAAATATAAATATAAAAATGGTAAACAAATAGAAACAATAATAAGAAAACTAAAATTATTATCTAAATCCTAGAAGAACTGACTGACAGTCTTTCAAGGCAGACTATAATCAAAATCTTCAAAAAACTGACGATAACATTGAGGACAGGTACGAGGCTGGATTGAAAAGTTTTTGGAATGAAAGTAAAAATAAATGAATTTAAATGGTTTTTTCGAGACCTGCAAAATATCCATTTCTTTTCAAATAAAATTTTTTTACTTTTGGGAACAGATAAAAATCCGATGGAGCCAAATCGGGTGAGTAGGGGAATGACAAACGATTTCGCTTTTACGAATTGCTGCATTTAGTTGTTCTAAAAGTGTTGAGTAATATTAGCCTGTTATGTTTTTTTCCCTCCAGATAGTCAATAAGTAAAATGCCCTTAGCATTCCAAAAACCAGAAGCCACTACTTTTCCAACCGACTGAACTGTTTTTACCTTCTTCGAGACGGATTCTTCCTGACCAATCCACTGTTTTGACTATTTTGTTCATAGTCACAAATCTAATAAAATCAACTGGATCTTTTCTAAACAACTGCAAACACTCAGCTGAAACTCGAGCACAAATGCGTTTTTGTTCTGGAGTGAGCAGACGCGGCACCCATCTTGCTGAAAGTTTTTTTAATCCCAATTCTTGGTGCAATATATTGACAATCTGTTCTTACAAGCTGCCCACAGCCTCAACTATTTCACGAACTTTTATTCGACGATTGTCTAACACCATGTCATGGATTCTATCATTGATTTCTGAATGAGGTTCATCAATTGAGTGGGTACGTCCACGTTTGAATTTAGACATCCAAAAACTTACGGTGGAAAACGATGGTTAAGAGTTGTCTGGCTTTAACTTCTGTGATTGTTTTGCCCTCCAAATAAGAAAATCTAATGACAGCTCTAATTTCATTTTTCTCCATAATACAAGTGCATCAACGGTTATCAAAAGTGAACTAAATGACAGATTATTTTGATTTTTTTTCTATGAACAATTGAAATACCAGTCTACTTGAGGATGCAAAATAAATTGACTTATGAAAACTTTTCAATTCAACCTCGTATAAGTTTAAAGCTATGGTAGAGCAAATAAAGAAGACCATCATTGTTGCCTACAACGAAAATTATCCTCAAATAGAACGTAAACAATATTAGACCTAACCAACACAGTTTGGTGGAACGAGGACCATTCTAAAAAGAAGAAAGCAACACGCAAGCTGTTATTTTAGGGTTACGTATTCACAGCAACTTCACACCAGTCAGACAATTTTAGAGTTGGTTTTCCTCTGCAGCTTATATTTTATTTATACCGGAATTCATTGCAATATATATATATATATATGTATATACAATATTTTTTTAATATTTTATAAGCACCGTCTTCAATTATAGGCTGTTGGAGCACCCTGTATATTGTTAACATGAAAGTCTTTTTTTAAAGAAGTGCATTTGTTTTTAAGACGACCTTTTGGTATCAGAATCTTTTCTATAAGAAATAAACTTCCAATTACAGCTGGTTAAAATAAAAAAGTGTAACTTATGGGCCACAAATATAAAACACGTTTGCGACTGCCTATACACAGGTACTGATGGAAAGAATGCATTTTAAAAGAGTTAGATAAAATTTTACATACATATTCTCTCAGAACAACGAAGATTTATCAAACGAGGAGTGAAGAATTTCTTGGTTACCATATCGCATAAACAACAATCGGAGTAAGTGAATGCAAATGTTGGAAACTTCAGTTTAAGGTAACCATAAAATTGAAAGAATAGATGACAGACGAATGTAAGTGCAGATTAATAACATTATTTCCGATTTTACTTTCTTTGATACTTCACTTCAGTAGTTTATTTTTCAAATGCGGACAAGCTGAGAAAACATTAATGAGATAAATAAACCAATTATTACTATACAAAAAATTCATTTTCGGCAGCAAATCATTGACACTAAACAAATACTTCTTAAGGCAGCGTTATGAAAATTACTTTTATTTTTCAACTACAAAGTTCAGGAACTGCAAGGCTGCACTTCGAGATGATGTCATGAAGTTGTCGAACGAAATTGTCCTTATAAAGGAATTTTGTTTCCCAAATACGGTTTTATGTTGGCGTGTCTAGGTTTTCCGTGCGCGTTGGTAGGCAATCGTGTTGGCGGTCAGACTTTACACTTTGCATATGGAACTCGCATAGTCAGTCTATACACACGCGCGGAAAAAGAACTACCGGACTATTGACCGCAACAATAAAACGCCGGTAACAATTGTCGTACAATTAAAACTATTAAAATAAACATTTAACGTAAACAAATCGTTTGTAAATTTGTTAACTTGTGAATAATGTGACTAATTCGATAAATATTTTTAATAATCAAGACAATAATAATTAGAATGAAGACTTTTTAAAACAACCATAAACAGTTAGATGAAGTGGAATAGTTACAACAAGGTGCCCAAGACAGAGAAAACTCCAAAGCCATTTTTAGTTCTTCCTCTTATAGAAATAAACGAGTATAATTCAGAAAAAATGACAAAAAAGAAACCAAATTTAAAATTATTTACAAAAACTTGGCCTCCGAGGAGAAATGAAAATAAAAACAAAAATGAAGAAAGGCCCCTAACTGCCACTTTAGAAAAACCTCAAATTTTAGATATAAGATTTATAGGTAAAATAGACATGTCTTTAATTAGAAAAGAATTTTTAAGTATCGCAAATTTATGTCGAAATCCCTTGACAATTACAAAAGTTTGTAAAAAAGCAGCTGTAAATAATCGAAGACGAAACGTGATAAATCGACCATTGAGTCTGCCCAGTTGTGATGGAAAACTCACTGTGGCCAGACGAGTGAAGCGTCCCGAAACAAGTGAAGATAGTTGGGAGGACGAAGAAAGTAGCAGTTCTCAAGCTCAGAGTGCCAAGAGTAGTTCAAACATTTCTAAAATAAGCGTTAAAAAAATCACACCGCCTACGCTTTTGACGGGAAAACGACAAGTGATGAAGCGATTAGATAAAAAAATTACTAGCGACCCGAATAACAATCAGAAACTAACTAAAATCGTGCACAAACGAGGTGAGAGTAATAATACGCCTGCGGAAGGCAAAAAACCTACATTACAACAATCGACCAAACTTCCGCAGCCTTGCAAAACTTGCGGTCGCCCAGATCAGCCAGAACGTTTTCATAGTCACCCTGCAACCCCACCGAAACCGCTGAAGAAAATGGATGAGGCAGTTAAGATTCCCACGAAAAGTACAGTACAAAAACCGGTCGCGATTAAATTCCAATCAAAGAAAAATGATAACAAACCGATTGCGTTAAAGAAACCACCATTACCTGTCCAGAATCTGGTTCATACTCCACCTCCAGGAGGTGATGGACACGGTCAAGTACAAGGTGACCGTCCTAAAACTGGAAAAGGACCTAGAACGTTGACGTGTTATTTATGTGGGAGAGAATTCGGTACAGCCTCTTTACCTCTTCACGAGCCTAAATGTTTAGAGGTGAGATCATGCTGTTTTTATGATAATCTTTATTTTTATTTATGATTTATGATGACGTCTTTTTTTAAATGTTTATTGCACTTTATTATGATTCATAACTAGTACTACGTTTTAGATATTAATTAATTATATTCCACCTGCATTAGAAGGGAAAAATATCGATTGATTGTTTTTTTTAATTGCGCATATATTACGTCATACCTATCCTACATTTTCCTTTAAACTCTTAATTATTAAAATAGAAAACTTAAAAACAAAACGTCCTCCCTTCAAAAAACTTAACATTTCTCAATCATTTTGAAACCAGCGATAAGTATTAATCAATAAATTTCACACTCTCCTTACCTTGACTGAATCAATAAAACCTATTTGGTACTAAATTTAGTATCCCTTTCAATAATTTAATTGATAACTCAATGCGTTTAGTCCATAAATCTACGCCGCACAAACATCCAAGCAAACGAGAAGGTTTTTTACAAAGAAAGTTAGAATTGAAATACTTTATAATTGATATTATTGAGCTATTCTGCTTTTTTACATGCGTTTTTGACCTTTAAAAGACAGTTTTAAACGGTCATTAAAATTAACCGATCTGCGCGAAGGTGGAGTAGGTTGAAAGGTTAAAGAAAGTAGAAAATATTTTTAGATTCCTGTCATTGACATGCTTAATTCATTCCTAGACGAAACAATAGAAACACTTAAGAGAATGAGAAACACAATAACACCTTTTTATTAGCATTTGAAAGATGTCCAATATCTAGAAAAACGTATTGTGTGAAAGATCACTTTTCGCGTCTAGCTACTTCAACAACAGTAAAAGTTGTTCATTTAATTATCTAGGGTAACTTCTTTTGGTTTAACCAAACAAAAGCAAGATAGAAACAAAGGCAAGTCGTGTTGACAAAACAGTTGGTTTGTCAAAAAATCTTTAGTTTAGTACTGAAATGGTCGCTGGTACTACAATAATCGATAGCTCCCAAAGGTACTTATACAAGATAACTGGAGAAACTCGATACTGTTTGTTGTCTCATCTTGGGATTCAAAGAACTTGGATGTTTAATCTTTCTTCATTTCTAGAATTCCAGATTCTTAATTAATCTCTACTTTTCTTCCCAAAACTTGTTTTTCGACTTATTAAATTGTTTTTTCCTTTGATTTAGTGTTTTTGCTTTAGATAGCTCTTTCTAGTCTTTAAAAGTCTATAATTTGTCCGTAAAGGTTTGGCGAAAATTGACCAGATAGGTCTGAAAACTGTCTGATATTGATAAAAAGTAGATAAATGAAAAATTACCAAGCATTTTAATTACTCTAACTATCTAAAAATTGCATTTAAGACCAAACCTGTTTAATATTATTATTAATCTAATCTTAGGGTATAAACAGAAGGAATTCCAGTCTGTGAGCAATTATATCAAAGTTGATTCTTTCTAGACCATAACTACAAAACTCCCGTATATTATTTACACACGATCATGGTCAAAGCAGCTGAATCTCGCTGTGTTTAACCTACTGCTTCATCTATTTCTGTGGTTAATAAATTGGCTTGCTAAAGACCTAAACCTAATTTTAAGTAAGGCAAAAACATTATAAAACATACAGTAATGTTTATTAAGATTCTGATGAAAAGTGAAATTATGTAAGAGAAGTATGCCTAGCATGATCCGGTTGTACTACGTAAAGAAAAACAATGAAAGTATTATTAAATCAAACGTAAAAAAGAGATTCTAACAATCTTCAAAATCAAGTAGATCTTAAAGTTCTTGTAGCTGGCGAGTTCTGCGCAAAACAAACCCTTAAGAGCTGTTTTGCAGACGTTTCAAAACATTAAACTATTAAGGCTAATGGTCCGAGTTGTGGTACTACCAAATTTGTACAAGTATAATCTAGCCCAAGGCATCAAATTACTCAGCTTAAATCATGCCCAAAGGCTCCAAACACAGCCCAAGAAAAGAACCAAGCTTGTCCAGTAAATTGCTCTAAAGATGCTTGATCCTAGAAGTAATGTGTTAAAAGCGTTAAGCTGTAGCTTTCTTATCTACTGCTTTTATAGAGCATAAGATCTTCTATTGTCATCAGATCCAAAATTAATATTTGACGAATTATCTCTTAAAACATTTGTTTCATAATGGGTGTAGACTCAAATTGTAGTTCTCGGGACCACCAAAATAGGTACTACTCTTGATATCAATCAATCAAACACAAGAAGACGTCGGAATTACAAGGCAAAGTCTAAAATTGTTTTATCACAAAAGTAGCAATCAGTTGAAAAGCAGGCAAAAGTGTCCGAATACTAATTGTTGCAGTTTATAACGTATCCAGTTATTCATAGAAGAACATAGAAGGTTTAGCAGGAAAGGAAAGAAAAATCTCCAAAAACTCAGACTTTATAAGAGAAGGTTATATGGTTGAGCAAAGATAGTGGTTTGAATACTATAAACGAAGCCGGTTTTTTTGAGGTGTTCTTGTTTATCTAGGCCCAATACCAACTAAGGAAGAATGCAGGATAACATTTCTTAAAGTAAATTGTAATAACCAAATTTACTAAGACAATAATGAAATATAACCAATGAAACGCCAAGGATTTAAACTGGGACCAGGTCTAAAAATTAAAGCCCTTTAGTGAATTTGACTATAAATGACTTCTTTTTCTTCTTCTCTTTATGCAAATCAGACAATCACAGTTTGCAATAGCATCCGTCTAAATTCAGGTCCCGTGTAGAAACCCCAACATTATTCTTGGCAAAAACATATTTTCCAAGACGGGACCTTTCCAATGGAAACAAATAAAAACTGGAATATTTACATGTATCGTAAAGAAACAGAGAGGAATGCGAATTCACGATTGATCTACGGTAATAGTGTGAAACTAGCAATAACCAGCGCGCAAGTTTACCAAACAGTTTCTGAAAAATATGGATTTCTATAGTTTTCCTGATTTTCAAATTGAAAAATTATGAAGTTTTTGGAACAACTAAATATTCTTTCAAAGCAGATTTGATGGATAGTTTTAGTTGATCTGTTTATCTAAATTAAAGTAGTGTTTATGTTTGACATGTCCAATAATTATTATATATTTGTCTCGAGTTACAAAAACAGTAAGAATGAGGAACGATGAAGCTTTTTTGCAGCAAAGGGAAAAGTAGAGATATTAGGCCCTTAAATTGTTTTACCACGATAATGATGAAAATCGTTATCATCCATATACTGTAACACAAGTATGTATTTTTAGATCTCAAGGCAGTAGTTTCCTTCATAAAATTTTATGAATATACAGACTAGCGAAAAGAATAAATCCAGAAAAAGCCTCTATCAATCCTGTGGTGTCATGTAAAGCTATTAGCACGAAACAATGCCCTATAATATAAGGTTTGACTGAAAATTCGTTTTCGTATACTAATGGTTCTTTAGGGTGTCATTATAAAATTCTGAAGTTTTCTTCCTCCAACGAAGTCGGTACCCCTATCCGGGGTGGGGAAAGGAACAAAAATCAGTCTTTCATTAATTAATTATTTAAATTACAGCTAGTTAAATTTTCTACAAAAAGGTTCTACACTTATTTTTCTTCGGACTTGTACTTCTCCGAAAATGGCAGTCTAAATTTAAGCTAAGTTCTACGCCTAGCTTTCACCCTTATCTAATTTAGAAAAAATTGAGTTTTGGCATATGTTTAGATTACATTAGGAGTATTCCCAAAACGTCCGCAAGTTCTTTCCCCTCTTCTTTTTTCTTCCTGGATATGTAGAAATGCTGGAGCACCAAAGACTTATTTCTTATTCAGAACTCTTTTGTCGAATTTCGTCCATAACCAATTTTATTTACCCAACTATAGAAAAACAGATGGGAACTAATTTTTCGTTTTTAGCGGATAGATGAAGCGATATACTACGTACACCGTAACTACTAATCTCTAAATGTTGAGCATTCTTTTAGAAATAAAATAAAAAATATTTGTTAGAAGACTCCAACTATGTAGTTCGAAGTTAAAAGAGAGTTACAAAGAACCCACAATCTCAATGTTTGGAAGGGTTAGCAGACGAAGCAACTTGCAAACATCTAATGTGATCTAAAGATACTTTAGCTTTTTCCTAATTAGCTGAGGGTCAAAACTAGGATAGCTTAACTTTAGACCATTTCTCTGAAAAGTAAGAATCTGACGAAAAATGGATATAGAGCTTTTTTTGTAGAAAATCTAATTAGTTTTAATGTTGTATATAGCTCTTTTTACCGTAAAGTTAATAACAAGTTGAGAAATTGACAAAAAACTGATTTCTGTTCTTTTCCCCACCTTGGAGGGAGGGACGCCGACTTCGTTGGAGGAAGAAGCTCCAGGATTCAATAGCAACATCATAAAAGACTATTCTGTGAAAAAAAAAGATTTTAGTCAAAATTATTTTTCAATTTTGTAGCTTTTTCCGGCTTTGCGCCTGGCCTAATGTGCGAATAGTCACAACTTCACGAGTCATGACAGAAGATCCACACTGGCATTGAATCTAGTATACAAGGTTCAAAACAAATGAGGCAATGACGTTTACACACTGTCAATTAATTATTAATAAAGTTTAATGTTGAAATGTCAATGTTAAACTGTCGACGTGAGTAGCTTAATTGAGTAGCAAATTCGAAAAAAGCAGCTGTTGACTTTTACGGTCGGAATAATGAAGATCTTACATACTTACAAGAACATTAAGTTATTTTAAAAATCAGAAATATAGTAAAAGCACAGTGCCAGGCAATTCCAGAAAGAAGAGCTAATGATATGACTTCTAAGAGAGTCAGAACTATGGTCAAGCTATTTGAAAGTAAAACAAGTGTAAGAAAAGTGGTTTCAAAATTAAATGAAGCATTTACGACTTTTGAATACTGGAAGTAAAAACTGATTAAAGATAGGAAGAAGGTAACAGGGCCAAAATATCAAGAATTAAATAGTTCGATATAGCTACCCCTAGGATTTAGCTTCTACAGTAAGAATTCAACCTTACCAATACATTCAGAGAATTAAAAGACACCTGCGGAAGGCCTTTGCGACGCCAAACACTTAGAAATATTTTAAAAAAACTTTTAAAATCTACGAATTTGACACTTCACAAGCACACCGACCGCCGTGACACCAGAATATTGCAGCTACGTTCCTACTACTCCCCGACAGTGTACCAACCGACAGTACCACAACCCAATTTCCCTAAATCACCTGGAGGACATTGACCCCGCGCAAGCATGAATGAATGAATTCATTCAATTCGGCCCCCCACAAGATTGGGGTGGAATTCTTAAAAAATGAATGTTTAACTGCTTCTAACCTAACCACCTCCTCGCTTCGTCTTTTACGCGAGTCATGTTGCAGTAAGGGGGTTGGTAGTGTGTGCAGCAGCTGATTTAGTTGCCAACTTTACCTTTACCTCCGTCCACCTAATTGTTTTTTGTACTCTCTACCTGCTGATATCAAAAACTTGCTCTCAAAACGGCGTTTTCCTAGAGGTAGCTACATCGAACAATTACCTTTCTCAAGTTAACAACAATAAGCTTTTAAAGGAAAAGTCAAGCTTTATTCAAAATTTCTAGTGTAGCAAACTATTGATGAACAGCGCATAAAAAATGTCTATTGCCTTTCATTAAGGCAAGCTATCAAATTGAAGTTTTGTTTTGGCTGAATATGGTTGCAAGTCATTATTCTAAAGAGATTGTTAACCTGCTAAAATATGAGAATTTGGAATATGTGATGACTAAAAACGGAAATTTACCAAATTTTCTCAAGGAAGATCAATCAGGAAATCTCAGGCTCTATGCAAGCAAGAGTATCAAAAAAAACCTGCCAGTTTGCACATGCTACTACCATTGATGGCATCAAACTTTACAACAAGTTGGCGAATTTATCCTGAAAAAGAGCTGATTCTTATATGTTTGTGTGTTATTGGACTTTCTTTCAAAATGATATCTTCGAAATCTCAAAGATTGATGATTTCATATTACAAATTGGCATTTTGAAAAAGAATCATTTGTCAAATTCCATATCTTAACTCACTCTGTGTCAAAATGAATACTTTTCTGGATATGGTCCTGATTTACCATCTTAAGATAAATAAGTGTCTTATAGAGGTTGAATAAATAAATAAGAAAGAGAAGGTTGTCTGTTACTGTTTGTATTACATCTGATATTGAAATGCGCACATTTTACTTACTCTTAAAGCTAGAGATACCAAAGGGATTTGCTAAGGTTTACAAAAAACAGACAAAATGATTAATAGGTATTTTTTGATTTGTCTCTAAGTAGCTGTCTTATTTACGCATTTTTCTTTCAAACCCATTTTCTGATTCTTCGTGGTAGATGTTTTGCCTTTGAGAATTTTTAATCATCAACGAAACATAGAATTTAAAGACGTTGTTAATTAAAGCTGCATATGTTATTAACTTACTTATGGCTAAAATAATTAATGTGCTAGCATAAAACTTTCCTAATTTTCCGCAAAATCCAAATGCCAATAAAAGTCTGCATAAATTGTAATATTCTGGACACTTTAGGCAAACATGCAACAACCTAGTTTAAATACGAAAAGGTGTTTATTGACCGGTGTGCACCAACTGACACAAAGATTTTATGCAAGACATATTGCGTGTTCTGAAGTTTTGAAAATCTAGGCTTATCAAGACATTTGACATTTTAATAGTTAAACTAAAAATTTGCCATTTTAAAGCTGACAAAGCTGTCGGAAACCACCCTTGCTAAATAACATCGTGAACTTTAAAACTTGATATGGTAATAAAGTTAAATCGTGTTTATGTACTTAGATTCCACCATGACCTTTAACCCCATATGACCTACTTCAGGCACGAAATATCGGACACTAACTTCCGGTTCCGCAATCTATCTGAAACTTAATAGAAACAAAATTAGTTCCCTTATTTTCTTTTAATTTAAGTATCTTGTATTATATCTTTTTTATTATTTATCATTATTTTAATTAACACGAAGTAGTACGTAATAGTAGCTTTAATTGTGTGCAGTTGTAAAAACCAAATATGCATGTTATTCTCAGAAATATATCGAAAATCCTAGTAAGTCTTAATATTGCAAATTTTCTTCTATTCTTGAAAAACAAGTACGCATATGTCTTCTTTATTAGATTATATGGAGAACGAATAGTTCAAGGTAGAATGAATGAATTAATTTGACCATAGCAGACAAATGGGCCACTAACAGAATCCTCCTTTTGACCCACGAATGATAGAATATAGCTACTGAAGTTGCAAAAGTCTTAAAAGACAAAGACCAGGAATGTATCACTCTTCAGATACAGGGTGTTAAAGTTCTCTTAGAAATTTCTTGTATTTTCAATTCCTTCCAAACAATTCCCAATACTGAAGTAAAGTTTTTTGAGTTTGCTGTTACTAAAGTTTTTTTGTTTTTTAGAAAGACGCATTGTTTTAGTATAAAAAAACGACTAAGTTCTAAATTTACTCGAAAATCAAATTACCATGTTTGAACTGCATCTGCAAAAACAGCTAACATGGCAACCTGATTTTTGAATAAATTTAGAACTTCGTCGTTTTTTTAATACTAAAATAATGTGTTTTTTTAAATGTTCTTCATTATTGTTGGTAACATCAAAATTATATTACCATTATTGAAGGTTTTGAAACAAGCAGAAAATTTCATCAAAAGTGACATTTTGTCCTAAAACCAATAATAAAAAAATTTTTCCTCTTGTCAACTCAATCCGCAGACACACTGTATATGCCATTAAGGAGGGCATTTTTATTTGGTATCTTGGAAACGACATATAGTATTAAAATGACATTTCTCCCGCTATTGTTGTTACAGGATGTTTGCTATTTTGTAAATTTTTAGATGGATATTTATACGAGTGGAGAGATTTTCTTTAATTCATGCTTGAACTTCTTGTATCTTAAAGATAACATTTTCACCTTATGTTTTGCCCAAGAATCTGTTGCAAAGTATTGCCGACAATTACTTAACATCCTGTATATTTCACCTAAACGGAACGGTTGTTTCGTTCTTCTTAGTTTGCAGCTTAGTAATAGATGAATTTAAATTAGCAATTCTTGTATTTGGAATTATGAAACCCTTATTTGGGAAATTTCTGATTAAAACGTAAGAAACCTTGATTAATGATTACTACAAGTTGTTTGTTTTTCTCCCTATATCAACATACCAAGTTTTTGATTTAGAGTCTGCATATGATGTATGTGTAGTTCACAATAAACGACTCAAATTCCTTCAAGGCTAACATAAATTAATTCTTGGAAAAAAGTCGAAAATCAAAATTATAGATCTGTAATTTAAAATCCTCACGCCAAGATCTAATAAGAGTAATATCAATGAATAAAAGATCATAAAGGAAAAAAAATAGAAGAAAACTGAAAACTTGCATTATTAATTAATTTATTTGCAATTTTTCAATGACAAGACATATTTTGTAATCAAAGCTGTCAAGGTCTGACTTATTCCTCTTTTGCATGTTACTGTAAATTAATTAAATAATAAATTAAATTTATGTAAATTTCAAATTTATCAGGTAATAACCTTCAACTCTTAAATTCCTACTTTTCCAATTTTTCGTCTTGTTTATATCTGTATTCGTTAAATTTTTAACCTTGAAATATTTAGACTACAAATATTTTTAGCCGTCATTATTCGTTCATAATGTTCGTGAATGAAGGTTGACCATGATTTGCTCTTTGTTGAGTTTTTTAAATAATGGAATTTGTTCAAGTATGAAGTTATTTATTACCCTGAAATATACTGTTATCAAACCAAAACAATCTCACAATTATATCTATGATATTTTCAAATACTTAACGAAGGTATTACCACTGTAATTTCTTCCACTAAATATGGAATCCTACAAACAAAATCTAAAATTTGAATTTAGTTTTAAAAAATCCCATGCATGCATATTGAGTAGTGAGTAGATTGGAGATAGTGATTAACTGATTACACTAATTACTTACCACTTTTATCGCGCTTTATTACCTTCTACTATTTTTTAGGTTTATTTTTAAAACTGACCAAATACAGCACACATAAGAAACGTTTAGTGTTTCTTGTATTAAAAGTATTAAGAAAACAAGAGATTTTAAATGAAACTTTGGTATGCTGTATATCGTACACGGTGCACTTTAGAATCTAAGTTTATAAAAAAATAATTCTAGCTCCCGAATCTGCTGCATCAATACCTTCTATTCATTCCAGAAACACTCTGTATAGTGCACAAAGCTAACAACAGGTTATTTTATTTATGCGTTAAAGAAAAGTTTTTAGTTTAATACAACATAAACTTAACAAAAATAATTTAATTTATATTGCAACAAGTTTCATTTACACACGCAAATGTGCTAATTTTTGTTGTCGAAACACAATCAATATCAATTTTGTATGAAGGAACAAAGCTAATTATTTTTTAAATAACATCGTTTTTTAATTAATTAATTAGTGGCATTATAACATAAACATATTAGATTTAAGGGATAACAATTAAGCAGCAAGAAATTCAAGAATGTATAATTATGTGCTAGTTATGTTACCTTCCTTAACATGAAACCTGTTATGGAAGCAATCAATAACACGAAAATAGAAGCTGAAATTAACTATTTTAAATGTAACACGAACCCATTTCTGTGCTAACTAATGGTACTGATTAATTTTGCCACTTGTTTTACTAGTATAAGCGAAGAAGCTAACTATATGTAATTTTAAACAGAACTACCAAAAATAGGTTTCATGCTAAACTGACCTAAAATGCTGCTCCGTATCATTCCAATGAAATAATAATAAATAGAAGGAAATTGTTATCAGACTGTCGACATTAAATGGATTTGTTCAAACTAGGACACGTATAGTTAATTTCCTTTAAGGTACCGTAAAAAGATCACTATGATTGCGGAAAGTAACATTCTAGGAAATTGCTCCAGTGATTTTCTACGATCTAACTAGGTAATCGCAATCATTGAAACGTGCTTTTCAGAGATGTGTAGGTATGCAAATTTGTTTTATTATTTTATAACTACAATTCGTAGCTTTACTTACAATTATCTAGCAATTGCTGATTAGAAGCAGTATCTTTTTTCGATTTTCAGTCATTTAATTTGAATTACAAAATTACGAGTATTAAAGATTGGATTTGGTGTTATTAATTTATTTTTTCCTCAGCGATTCCTCTTAAGTCCCAGTTGTAAAATTTTGTAATATTCAAAGTCGAATCAATGATAGTACTGCATCGTGTGCCTTGTTACTGCTGTGGCATTTAGATCGTTTGCCCTTGGGTTGCGGAGGATTTAAAGAACCTGATCAAACAGTTACCTATGCAATTATGATCGACGATCAATCAAATCACATATTGTCATCCCATCATATAGATGCCAAAATATCTACAGACTCTGGTGCCAGTCCCAGATCTCTGGGAGAGCCAAAACTTAAAACCGACAAAAATGTTTAATGAATTCAATTAATGTAATAAGTGTCTAAAAAGTGCTTCAGTCCTAGGGGGCTATAAATTGCTTGATAAAGTTTTCCTTCTAATCTCAAAACGACAGTGTTGTAAAGTTTCTAATAAAAGTCCCATTTAGAAAATTACCGATATGCGGTTCCAAGTGTTTTCTTATACATAAGACTAATGCCGTATCTTTAAAATTTGTTATTATTTCTGTTTAACAAAAAGGCAAGAGTGTCTTGTGCATTTATCAGTGATATAACTACCAAGGAAGCTGGTGTCCAATCCTGATATCTCTAAGGATCAGTGAACCTGCAAGGGGTTGGAAGACCAGAACATTTCAAAGTTCTGTAAGAACCTGAACACTGCAAAAATATTTGCAAATAGTAACATAATTTTTGTGACTGCTAAATTGCTATAACTACCTATAACAAAATTTCATTTATACACAACTATTTGTTCAGTGTAACCTAGTTTTGGCTCGCAGTAAAAAAAACGGTTGGTAGTTCCAATGATTTGATAAATCACTTTTTTCAGTGAAAAATCAGAAAAATTTAGTATTTTACAAAGCCCGAAAGCATATTTGCAGAAATTAAGGCCCTTCATAAACAAAAGGCGTGTTCAATACACGTAATGATACAAGTTTAATTCTGTAATGATTCGGTTTAATTGAATGAGTAAAGTACATAACAAATTCTTTCTACGCCCGTGTCAGAAATAGCCATCTTTGATGCAGTTTTTTGTGTCAAAAGCGGCCTTTTTAAACACTAATGTCCAAAAATAATATTTTTGAGCGATATTGCGCAAAATATTACTTTTGGACACTAATACTTAAAAAGTTCCCTTTTGATACCAAATACTGTATCAAAAAATTTTTTTGGACATGGACATAAAAAACGCGTATGCAACACATGCCAAAAGAGCAATTTCTGTACTCATTCGAGTTTTCTATTTGTGCAAAGAAATTGCTTTTTTGGCACTTGTTACATAGTATGCTATTTTTCAGGGCTTGTTGACACTTTACAACTCGTTGTCAATGTCAAAAGTTGACAATTATCAACATTTGCAATAAGTTTAACATGTCGATGTTCTAAAGCCGTATGGATAGCATAAGAATTTATTATATGCACTTATAGTCCTGGCTATCTTTATTTTTTAATCTCCCATCAAAGGTTCTTCTTATTTTTTTTTAAATATAATTGAAAAAAAATATTGCATCTAACATGACTATAAAGTTTTTTCTAAACTCGTAAGGTTTACGGCACTGGCTGGTGCTCGTACCATAAACTTCCTACTCGTTCAAAAAGCTTCAGTTTACACTCTTAATTATGTAAATCACTATAGAAATTCATAAATAAAACGTATTAGAAAATAACTTCTGCAGTAGACTGTGAGTTTTTTATTGATAGTTTGTATTGTATGTAACCTAAAATTCTATTTGTCACAGTCTTATGTTTACTTTCAAACCAATCGCTTCGAAATGAAGTGGTAACTCTCTACGTTACCAGTTGAAACGGAGCGATGCCAAACGATTAGTTAACATTGAACAAAACTGGATGGTAGCAATTTCGATCGGTACGTACATTAGACGCGCCTAGAATCTTGGCAAACATCCAGAACTCTGCCAAACCACAGATAATCATAGCAATCCAAAAACATAAAGAATCTAGAAATGTATACAGATTCTGCCAAGATATCATGCTGACAAAAATCAAAAAATCTACAGAATCAGTGAATTCTGCAAAAAGGGTTTGATAAGAAGACAAAAATGTATAATTATAATGATCTGTTTGATGACCTTTCAAAAAAAGTATTACGAATCAAGACGGAAAGTCACAGTTATCAGATTATAGACTTTATTGAGCTTGGTTGAACTCTCTTCTGTCTTATGCTTGACTCAATAACGTAGAAGAGGGTTCTTAATAGTTTCTGAGGTTTGACCATCATAGGATATTTCTCTCTAAATGCTTTCTGATAAATTTAACTCTGAGAAGTTTATCAATCCAAAGAAATATTTTCGAAAGGTACTGGATATTAAAAAGAAAATCAGTTTCAGTGCAGACCTGAAATTGGAAGTTTCACTAGTTTCGTATTAATTCTCCACTGGATATATTAAAGAAAACAGTCTTTATTTTACCTTACCTAGTAGCAATTGTTCTACGGATTTCTGTTAACTGTCAGTAACTATAGCAACGGCGATCCATTTATACAGCATCAAATGACCGAAATTACGAACTACTACTCTTTTAAAGGAGGCAAGATGGTTAAGGCAACGGAAAGCATTTTGTGCCAATGGCGGTCAAAAGGCTAGCACCGATCCTGTGCTATTCCTTATAGAATATTTTGTCTACCTCTAACAAAGAAATGTAAGTTACTTGATCTGGAGCAGCAAATAATACATATTTAGCTGAAGAGAAGCAGCCACTGTACCGCTCTTGAAAAACAGTTCAAATTGCAGGGAAGTCATTAGTTATAAGCCCATTTCAATTACCTGCACAATGAGTAAATTGTTTAGTCTACTTGCCTACATGCAAGACAGCACATGATTACTTTTTTTGCTGTTTTACATAACCGACGTATGCAAGGCTCATTTGGTGTGTTTCTCAGGAAACAACATTTTCAAATACAAGTCTGTGTCACGTTATCTGAGTCGCAACTGCCATTTTTTAAGTTTGTCAATCAGCGTTACTGTGCTTGTTATTTTCCGTTATCAACCTTCTCTCCAATTTAAAGACCTGCCATGGATACGTTCGTCAATTAGCAACAATGATATTATAAAAACAGTTTGATTTCATTGATTCAATTATAATATGAAATGTTTTTAGAAATTTAATAAAGTTGCATCTTTTCTGAATCAGAGAGATAGAGAAAAAAGGAGAAAAAACGGTTGCTAGTTGTAGCCGTGGGTTGTACGTGATGGTAATCGATGGTCTTGAGTTTGTTGGTACAAAACGTAGTGGATGTGGTCTTTTAATATTTAGAATACTGAAGAGACAAAGAATTTGACAAATAAAAAGCAATTTATCAGAAAGTTCTAATTTTTGGAAATAGAATATAAGTCCCATTGTTTGTTTTGGAAGATATACTGCTTCATTTTCTTGCTCTTATGAAATATTTTATATCAATGTCTTAATCATAATAGCGTTTACGATCATAAAACTCTTTAATTTGTATCTTTTAAAGCACTGCCTTTATGACTACTAACATACAAACACCTAAAGATATACCTATTTCTGTTCTTCAACTATTTTTACCATTAAACGGTTAATCCAAAATCCTAAACTGAAAATAAATATATGTATAATAAGTTTTTATTCAAAAAATTCCAAATACACTCTACATTTCTCTTTATTACTTCGCAGAAATGGGAAAGAGAAAATGCAAGTCTGCCTTCAAATCTTCGAAGAAAACTTCCGAAAAAACCAGATACCCCTATGACTGCTGAACAGTGGAATGAATACGCCTGGAATGCCTGTCAGGTAAGATATAAAATGTGGAATTCATCATGTAATTAAAAACAAATGTACTATATCTAATCAATATTTAAATTTAGGTAGCACTTCCTTGTTTTACAGTATTCAATCTAACAACCACAGTTGGATACATAGCAATTAAATGTAAAAATCAACGAGACAGGCTAAAAGCAAATGGTAATTACTACCACATTCATTTCCTCATCCAAATTGAAATGATTGATGCCTTTGAAGCAAATAACATTAGAACAATTTTTCAAACTCAAAAGTTTATTTAGGGAGCAATTTTGTTGTAATGTCAATGGAGCGTTAATGACCACTTTAACAGATTTCAAATTGTGTACATTACATTGATTAACGAGCAACGAAAAGGGTAGTTTTATATACATGACCTTGATAAATTCCCCCCCTCCCCATTTCAGTTAGTTCAATATTTTTCTAACAATTTCATTTTTTCGAGTGGGTACGCTTTTACAAGTTAAAAATTATGCTTGCATGTACTTAAACGGCAATCGATAATAATTTCGTGTTTTTAGTATTGTTTGATAACGAACGTTAAAATGCAGTTTCTGGTATTTTTCTAGGGATATAATTATTTGAAATATACAATCATCATGACTTTGCATTTTTCTTTACAATTAACAAGAATTTTCTTTATTGTTTACTATGCTTTCAGGTGCATTTATGCATATGTTAAAGAAAGATTTAAATAATTGATTTTATAAAGTTTACTTTTAGACGGCAGCAATTTGTAGACACGTTAGATGGGCATTATACTGTTTCATTGACAACTAACAAATTTTTATTAAGAGAATTCAAATTAAATGGATTAGATGTGATAAAGGAGAGAAATTTAAAATGGATACCCTGTATTTTACCAATAATAAAAAATAAATTTATTGAGGCTTCTCATTAAAATAATAAATCTTTACCTTATACAGAAACAGTAAATTGCTATACAGTACATATTTGTAAAAGTTAAACACGTAGTAGAAAAACAAAAAAAAATCCGTTAAGATAAGGTTTACTATTAGAAACTAAAATGCTAACTAACCTGTTAAATAACAATTCGTGTTGCATTAAAATAGCTTATTATAACCTACTTTAATTTCAATTTGCTAAAAATAGAATCTTATTAGAAATTTGAAAAACGAAAATCTCGATATATATCGCGATTTCCTTCCGCACATTTATTCAAGAAAAGCTTAAAATAGAAGAATTCTAAAAGAATAAAAATGTTTGATTTGAAGGTGAACATTATATTTACAACTGTTTCATACATTTTTCATGTGTTGGGGGTAAACATATAAAATCGATAATGTGCAAGTTTTCATATTGAGGCAATACGAGTAATACATAGTAATTATTGTGGCTGTGACGTTATCTCGGAAACATTAAATTATAATCAAATATGCATGTCGCATGACGCTAAATTCAATATATCTAATATGAAATCTAAGTTCAAGGTTGGAAACACGAAAATCAATTTTTTCAGGCACATTTAGCAAAAACGTTAGATTCGTTTTTGTTTGTTTCTATTAAACTCCCAAACTATAATTTAAGTAGGTAACGTATTAAAAATGTTTTCTAATGTATTACTACTTATATTCAATTCTTTCTAATGAAATATTAATTGGATAAATACCTATTTGTATAGAGACACAAATTAATTGTTATTAATAAAAAACAACCCTAAGAATCTTAAATTTGGGAGGTAAGAATACAAAAACGCAAAATATGGAAACGTTCAAAAATCGATGTAGCAACACAATGTTTAAAAGTGTGACGCTAAAAATAATACGAAAATTTACATGGTATACTGCGCGTTACTTTATGACGTTTCTGGTAAGGTAAGAATTTTTAGAATCATACATTAAAAGAAAAAAATAGCTAAAACTGTAAAGAATCAAAGAACATTGTGTTCCCATTTAATTATGTATTTATGGCATATTTGGCTAATTATAGATACAGAGCAATCGAGTTGGCACTATATGTCTTAATCTTTCAAAACAAATTCTGATGTAAAAATAAAACTTTGCGATCATCTTTTCTAGGTATTTCTGTTTGGTGTATATACTACTAGCAATTTCAATTACATTTTACTGAATCAGATAATCATCATCGGAATAGATTAATATAATGTTGCAGGGCCTGCATTTACAATCTTTAGAATCTCACGTATTTTCCTAAATTTTCTCCCTAATCTTTCTTCAGGATACGTTCAAGTTAACTTACTAAAACGGTAGTGCGTGTTTCATGTTGAAATTCTTACTAGGCACTGTATATTGTATATTTTTATTACACTGATGTTGCTAAAAATATCTAAAAAAATTAATAAATATAAATAAACTTGACACTAATAGTTTTGCTAAATAGGCATTAGGATCGATAATTTTCTCCACAGTTTCACTGAAAGCAACTGTTAGATAAAATAACTGTTTACGCATGCCATTACATTTTTGTTTTAAAATCTCCTTTTTAAGATACTATATGTTACGCCTACTTTTTGGAATATTTTCGACATTTTTTAAAGTAGATACAAATTCTACATTGTTAAATTATTACTAAATTCCTTTTTTCATGATTGCTAAGGCAACTGTCACTAGCATTAAAAAAGATTAATTCTATTTCTAACTTTAAAATTTTAAGTAACGACAAAATTTCAAATAGGTTGTTGTATTTATTATGTTGTATTACATTACCAATAAGAAAAGAATGGAAGCACTTTAGAGTAATGGAATATTTTCATAATTTTTTTTAAATCTCTAAATGAAAGCTAAGGTCCAAATAAGGTTACTGTATCTTTTTCAGAATTTTTGGAATGCGGAAACTATAAGAAAAATAATAAAGTTTGACCAAGTTGAGGGTGTGACGTCACTCTCCCAAATCCGGAGAAAAAAGTTCAACCAATAGCGTTTAATATTGCTTTTCCCTTAAACTTCCAAGCAATGTATATTCAAATATCAGTTTTTCTAAAAGCTATAAAGAATCGTACGAGCATAAGTTATAAGATGTATATGTTACCGGCCAAACCCGATTTCAGGACAAACTAGTTTTGCCTAGGCTAAACTAGTTCGACCTAGCCCCAGTAGGAAAAATTAGTTTAGGCTAGGCCAAACTAGTTCATCCTAATATAAGTACGTACACACCCAGGATAAACTGGTATGGCCTTGTCTAAACATTTTAGAATACCTGGAAAGGCAAAATAAAGTGGTATTTTATTAAATTTTAATTATTATTGGTAAAATAAGATACTCCGTAATTGGAAAATAATCTTATTTATTAAAATATAATAATTTGTCGTTAAAACTAATGGTACTAACAATTATGGTACCTAATACAAACAATCACAGTATCGATTATTATTACTTCACTTCGAGCTGTCAAAATCTTAATGTACTAATTGGAATCAAGTAAACTGAACAAAAAATACTTCGTAATTGGAAAAATAATCATACTTATTAAAATTATTAAGATTTGTCGTTAAAACTAATAGATAATTGGTAATACAAACAATCATAGAATCGATTATTATAACTACACTTCGAGTTGTCAAAAATTTTATGTACCTCAATTATTTATTTTTACACGGTGTACTTTGGTGGCACTTAGAATTGCAAAGTATCATTGCTTTCTTGCATTTGCATCTGTTCGTAGAACAGTTTTTGTTGCAACTGCATCTCACAAAACCTTGGCCTGATCCAACTGAATGTCTCGTAGCTGCAGTCCTTAATGATATTTCAGAGCCTTGGTTCACATCTGCAACTTCTAAAAAAGCTTGATTGCAAACGTCGAATTCTGATCTGAAAGAAAATATATTACTTTAGAATATGAATGCTCCAAAAAGAAAGATAAATAATTTAATAAGAAAAAACAAAACCTGCAGTATAGTTTCTCAAGTACACCATGTTTGGTGCCAACTTTGTAAAAGCCTTCGTCATTTGTCTGAAGAATAACTCCAATGATGTTTCTCAGATCACCTTTGCCTTTGTCAACATCTGGAATCGGTATAGTCACATTATCTCCAATGTTGGCAGGTGGATGAGACTTGTCAGAAGTAGCTTTCATTTTCTTTGCTTGTTTAACAAGATTTTCTGCTGCAGTTTTTCTAGCTTTCTGAATTTCATTTTCAGATGAACAAACTTCGTCTTGGTTACTTACTTCTTCAACGTTATCATCACTGTCTTCTGTCAGATTAACATTGCAATCTTCTTCGATTACCTTTTTCAAGTCTTCTTCATCCTGAATATCTTTTATGATTTCTTCCGGCAAAGAGGAAGTCGAAAGTCCCACTCTGGGTTCTATTCCAAATAATGCTTTGTAAGGCGATTGTTTTATCCCTGAATGGTAGGCAAGGTTTTTCATGAATTGGACATATCTCAAGCCTTCTGACCATTTCGTTGAAGCGTTGTCCTTCATCCAAGAACCTATCATATTCTCAATATCTTGATTTGCACGTTCAACGGATCCCTGACTTTGACTGTGCATGGGTTTTCCGTGCACAATTTTGAGTTCTGGCCAAAGACTAGCTAGCTCACTTATGACATTATTGACAAATTCCCTACCGTTGTCAGATTGTAGAATGCACGGCGCTCCTACAGTTAGGAATATATCATTCAACTGGTAGGCTACCTCTGTCGCTCTCTTAGATTGTAATGCGCGTAGCAAAACAAATTTCGTTAGATGGTCTTGGTAAACCATAATAAATTTAAAATTTCCATCTGGTTGTGTCTGAAAATCGATCAGATCCACTTGGCACCTACTATTCATTTCTGAATGTAGAATAGGCTTAGAAACTAATCCCCTTTTCTTCTTTGTTTTCTTTCGATGACAGACACTACACATAGATAAATAGAGGTTTATCATTTCTTTTGTAATATTGGCATATTTTTTTGATGTCTCGGCTAACATTCTGTCACGGCCACCGTGGCCGACAGCCACATGAGCTGCGTCAATAACATCATAAAGTTCATCGGATGAAAGATAATATTTTATATTACCTTCAGTTCGCGCAATCAGTTTTTTCACATCCCCGATTTTTAGCACAGCAAATCGTTTCAATCTTCTTTGTTGTAATGGTGTTTTCTTTTCACATTTTTCTGCATCTTCAACTTGTTCAACGAGTTTCAAATATTGGTCTGATGATAACACATTATAATGAGACGACTTTTTATTTTCACTTTGTAAAACTTCCGTCAAAAACTTTTCCCTCCATTGTTTTTGATCTGCTTGTCGACTTGAAGTAGGTTCATCCATAGTGAAAAAGAAGTAAACTTGCAATGTACTTTAAGACTTAAACCTTTATTTTTAAACTGCAGCCACTAAACTAATCATAAAAATCACTAAATACGTTACGGACGGCTGGCACTGAGTGTTTAAAGCGACGTACGGGCGAGCGAAGAGCGGCGCCGGGCGAAACTGGGGAATTCCCGCATGTACAAGTCCTGACATGTTCGCTCAATTACTTTCGACTTAACAAAATTAGTTTAGACTAGGCCAAACTAGTTTATCCTGGGTATGTGCGTACTTATATTAGGATGAACTAGTTTGGCCTAGCCTAAACTAATTTTTTCTACTGGGGCTAGGTCGAACTAGTTTAGCCTAGGCAAAACTAGTTTGTCCTGAAATCGGGTTTGGCCGGTAACATATATACTGCATTAAATGCAATCTTCATTAAATAACGTATACATAACCGCATATTGTTGTTGGTTGCTCATATTGTTTTTATACAAATTACTTAATTACGTAATAATAAATATCTAGGAGAAAGGCTAAATCAAAACATCTGGGAATGCAAAGCATAACCACAACGAACTCCGTTTTGTTACTTTTTTCAGACTTCGGCAGCCATTTTGACCATGTTCCCGAGGTGATATCAAAAAACTAAAAGTACACGTTTGTCTTATTTTTGATGTAGAATACGATTCTAAAGTAAAAAAAAATTTTTGAAAATTTTCTAATTTTCGGCCGCCATTTTGACCATGTTCCCGAAGAGCTATCAAAAAGCGAAGATACCACGTGTTTTTAGTTTTTGATGTAGAATCCAAATCTGAAGTCAAAATTTCAGAATTGGACAAAAAATGCGAACATACATACATACAGACAGACAGACTTCGAGAAAAGCGCTAGAAATCCTCTCTAACATTGGTAGACACGCGAAATAATTTTTAGATAGTCCGTAGCACTACGCTTATTGTATAGAAAGTACGTCTAGAATTTACAGAATTATAAAGTTACAAATTGAATTTAGAGACTTACAGATGTAGGTTTTTATAATTCTATTAAATGCATGAGAATTCTGAGGAGAACGCTAGAAATTTTGAAAACAGATTATTTGTTTGAAATTACGAATTATCTCATGCCATTTGAGACAGAAAAATCTTTCGATCAGGCTCTGCGCTAGAGTATTCGGCACCTCCACTGTGCAGCCCCTAGTCACCATGGCGCCTACGGCAAGTTGCCTCATTTGCACGTTAGATAATTATTTGTACACTTCAATAGCTAAAGGAGAAATACACATTCTTCGCTACCAAAAAAAGTCTGCAGTTTTGTTTAATGCACATACTTACTATAAACAGTGTGACTGCCCTTACCACTAATTTCAAAAAAGCAAGATTTGAAGTACACTAAGCGAAGACTGATGCTGATGTTCTAATTACAACAGTGGCCATATTGCTGATGACAAAAATGTAATTGTAATTGAACAGTATATAGACCTTTTAGTGCTACTATCACCACTGAAAACATTCCGCGACCAAAAACTGGTAATCAAAGAGAAAGTGTGTTTAACATCTCTAAACAAAGTCAAAGATGTATTCTATCTTCTCACTGTTAGGATGTGCAACAACATTCAGTGTGTTTAAATAGAAAAAAGTTAAGTCTCTCAATTTACTAAAAAGGGAAAATAGGTTAAGAAGTAGACTAATTGTGCTCAATCAAAAAAATGCAACTAGGAAAGAAATTGGTGCAGCAAGAGAAGAGTTCATTGTTGTTTTGTTTCAAAAATCAAAATATAACGAAGCGCACGAAGTACACCAAGAATTTGTTAATTTTTTATTCCACAGTATGAATTGCACTAGGAGCTGTTTTATTAAAATTATTTTGCTTTAAATCTCCTATGCCAGCGGTGACGAACCTTTCCAAGTAGGTACGCCTGCCAAAAATTTACAAATAATATTTATCGAATTACTAACGTGCTGAGTAGTTTTTTAATAGAAAGAAAATTAGTAGAACATTCATTATTACAGAATTTTATTAAACTAATTTTAAAAACTGCCATCTCTGGCACTCGTGTCATAGGTCCACCATCCTTGCCTTACCACAAACTATAGCAACAATTTTACAGATATAAGATAAAGAATAAAGGTTGGGTAATTTTTCTCAACAAAGAACTGGACTAAGTGCAGTTTGTATAGAAAATAACTGCTACTTGCTAAAGAAGAGGTGTAAACACCTTTTTCCTAATGCAGATCGGGTGCGTCCAAGTAGAAAACATTAGATGAACACAGATTCTACATCTACCATCAACAAACATCAAAACAAAAGCTGCAGGCATATTTCGACTTAGCCACGCTTCCTTCTACATCAGCAGCAGTTGCCTAACGCCGCTTCGCGTTTATTATTAAATACAGTAGTGACTAGGTAGTAATCTAGATTCTAGTCAATAGAGCAAAGCCTTGTTGGCAATTTATTGCAACCTGTACCAGCAACTCTTCCACCAGCTACAGAGAAACTACTACATTTCATTTATCTAAGTGCAAGACTTGTGATTCTTGTAAGTGTAAAAGAGCAATCTGATAACATGCAGCAAGTGCAAAGAGCGGTCCTGTGAAAACTCGCTGAATTCAATTTTGAAGCAGACCATGCTTTCGAATTTGATCATTAATAAATAAACAGGTTCTTCCTGGTTTTTTTCATTTCGTTGTTAGTTTTTAATTTTTTAATTAAAACAAATAAGAACTGAAATAAAAATTCTAAATGGTTTTTGTGTACTTTGTTTCTTCCATTGATACATATTCTTTGAGAAATCAGCATCTCGTACCTGCTAAAATTGCAAGTTCGATTGCACATCTGACAAAAGACATTTCTAAATTATAGTAAAACTAGATTCTTATACAACTTTGAAGAGTTGGAAACAATTGTGACCTCTACAGTTGTAAAATCTGCTAAAATTGGTTTTGTAACTTTCTTCCTGTCCTATAACTTTGTAATCATTGCAGATACAAAAAGAAATCTTTACCAAAAGTAGGTATTTTAAAGGGAGTTTTATTTTCTGTTTGAAACTGTTTTGATATTTCTAACCGTTAATGAAATATGACTAAAAAACTGAAAATCAGTCACCATTTTCCAAGATGATGGGTCCTATAATGCAGCATGCACGAGTGTTGATGTTTGGTATGCTATTACTGGTTACTATTAGTATTATGATATGCAAAGGAAATATTCCGTTTAGAGGAATTATTCTCAGGTAAGGATATGATTGGACTACAGTACGTGCTTTCTTTGCACTTTTTGGAATGTTTACTCAACTGTAGCTCCAGAAAATGCTCTGGAAGATATTGAAGGATGCTGTAACACTGACTTCAAAAATTTTTGAGTTACTATCTAATGTGCCTACCGAAACGTGCATTCCATGTGAAACTATACAAAGTAATATCAATAGATATGGATTAAAAGTTTACTCTTTGCAAAACTGAAAATGTATTTCAATAAAAAGTCCTCATTTAATTTCATACTGATAATCATCTTAACGTCAAAGAATGATTATGTAAGCATTTAAGGAAAACAATATATTTTTCTGCAAGTAACTATAGAGAAATCGTGATGATTAAAGAGCGGATTCCTAAACACTAAAAGGCAGACAAATAAGCAAAAATATTCAAAATAAGCATTTAAAACTCTAGTTCATCATAAAAAGAATCATAAGATTCTGCTAGAAGCTCTCTATGCCAAAACGCTGATTGCCTCTTCTTTTAATTCTCTTGGACTAGGAACGGGTATGGTTGCCTGCAACGGCTATTAACTAGGATTCTCTTTGTTTAAAAACAGGTCGTGTTCCGCCTTCCAATAACTTCCTCAAATAGCTAATTACAAAAATGGCTTGGGTTAAGTGCTCCGACGGCCCAGCTGAGGTAACCTAAGATCGCGTTTCACCCTCCATCAACCTCCCAAGACAACTAAATTATCCACAGGTAGTTAAACTTATTTGACGATTTAATACTGGGCCTAAGAGACCTAAATATCGCAGAGACCTGCTGCGGACTTTTGCCTTTCAATGACCTTCTAAGAAAGCAAACACGAACCGAATTACACTATCTAACAGGCCATTTGTGGTGGTTTAAGTTCGGACTTTGCCCTCCGTCAATCTTTTAAGAGAGTTAAGACTTACCACAGGCTTTTTTAAGAAAGCTAAATACGAATACCGGTCAGGCTGTGGTATCAAGCTTTTCTAGAAATTCTCTCTTTAACGATGATTTAATAGTATTCAAGTAAACTCTAGTCAATCAAAGTGTATTCGTGACAATTACTACATTCAGATTGTTGAAAATGCAAACAAGGAATAAGTGAATTCTGTTAAATCTAATGGCCACCAGACTTAAGATGCTCAATAAAGCAGTTTCGCCTCCTTGATTATTTCTTTTTTCTACGCGCATGCATTAATCACCTGATCTACAATAATATTTTTCTTTTCAGGACTCTCTTGTGCCTTGTGAAAACTGTGGCCGTACATTCTTACCTGACAGGCTAGTGGTTCATCAGCGAAGTTGCAAGCCGATGAATGGGTTGGTGAGTAGTTATGTTTAACAAAATCTAATCAATTTTATGATGTATCTATACATGAGTATTTCTTTACCAAATAAAATGAAACAAAAATCTGAAATGTGTCTTAAAGGTTTGTGGTTGAACCGTGTTTCAACAGATGTTAGTAACGTATTTTTTCTCAATTTTTCTTAAATAACTATGTATACTACTATTCTACTTTTGATTTACTATGAACATACAGTGTGTCCAAAACGTATGGAATATTCTACATATCTCAGTAAATATACATTTTATGGAGAAATGTTTCCTATAAAAGTTATTCTGTGTTTAATTTTACATTACAGGGCAGTATCAAATAACTATTTAAAAAAAAACAAAAGCATAATGAATAACACTTCAATTCTTTAATGGAAAGGTATCCCTTTATTGTACCCATTTAATAGAGATGTTTTTCTCTTTTCAATGATGTAAGACTCTTGCATAAGTAAACTTTAATTAAAACAGCAAAAAATTGTTTTAAAAAATAGTTATTTTGTATTGCCCTGTAATGTAAAACGAAACATTAAACAATTTTTATAGGAAACGTTTTTTCTTAAAAAGTATATTTACTGAGATATATAGGATATTCCATACTTTTCGGACACCCTGTATATTAAAATAAACTTCTTAAATGCTCTAGTTACAATAAGAATAATCACTGCCTAGTATAAAGTTGTCTAATGGCCACATGCAAAGAAGTATAAAATCTAATTTTTAATCTTTTACTGTGATAAGGATAACTCTGTGATTATTGATTAATGTCCTCGTACGAATGTAAAATGTTATTTTTAATTTTTTCTAAACTTTATAAAAATGTTTTTTTTTCTGCTATTATTATTACCAAGAACAATTGCACGAAGTGGCCAATTTAATAAATACTACACTTACTTCCCTATTAAGTTTACAAGCTGTAAATGAGTCTTTAAGTGGCTCTAGAAAAGTCAGAAAATAACAATAAACGACAAGATGTTATCATTTCAATTCAATTGAAATACTTTACAAAAAAGGTAATAGATCAGTAGTTTAGAATTTAAAATAATTGAGATATAGTTTAAACACCTAAGATGCTCTAATATGTATACTATACTACATTATATCGTAGAACCCTGGGATTAAGAATACAATCAATAATAGATAAATGGGAAATTTGTCACTTTACCTTGTATTTCGTGTTTCAGTTGAATGATAAAAAGAAACAAGATTAGCTCGCAATGATGTTCTCAGATGCGTGTAGTTACCGCCGTTTATTGAATTAAGTGTTGGTGAGCAGAAGATGAAGTGTGAGTGGCTGTTTTTGTTTTATTAAAAAAAAGGTAAGGTTCATTTAATGATTTTTTGTAGCATTAATCTAGAAAAGAAAAATGAACGATTACGCTATTTACGAAGTGTATTTTTATGCAAATTAGTAATGGTATTAAGTAGTTCTCAAGTACATCGACCTGAAATTTATACAAACTTTTGTGGTATGATTAAGGTGCATTTAGAAAATGAATGCGAACAAAATTTAAATTTAAATCTATATTGTATTAAGGAGCTTTTGTATTTTATGTTGCTATATAAAAAGAAATGGAACCAAAAATATGTTATACTTAAGTACAATGACATAAACAGAAACGATATGATCCCAATTATTGATTCAATTTCAAAGTTATTGCTGACTGTTAAATTATATATTTCTGATTTTCCGGATTGTTTTGCTCATAAGTTTAAAATAGTGAGGTTAGTTATTGAGAACTCTTGTCCGTTTTCACAAATGCATTTTAGCTAATCACAATACTGTTTTGCAGTCTTTTTTATCAAATTAGTCGGACGTAATGCTAAGCTCTTTTTGTAGAGTATGGTATTTTTATCTTGACCATCTTTTGTCTAAAAGAACTTTTTATACCATCAACGTATTCATCCAGTGAATAGCTTTGGTTTAATTGGTAATTCAATTGGCTTCCATTGCTCAGCGGCGTAACTACGAATTTCTGATGCCTAAACAAAGTATTGAAAAGTCTCCCCTATTTTGCTTTTTTCAAGTCTGCTTTAAACATTATTATTGATACAAATAATTGAATTTTTAAGGAAGGTAAATTCAAATCAATTTATTATCGTTTTCAAAACAGGTTTGTAGAGAAATCAACGGTATTCAGTGCCAAATTTCAAAGAATATCTTGTATTTCTTTTCTTGCGTTGCTTGGCAGAGCTCTTTGGTAGGTACTTATATCACACATCATAAGATGAAGATATGCAAATTGTATTTACTGCAATGTCAGTAAAGAGTAGAAATAAGCAGAATAGAAACCGTAGAATCCATAAATTTTAAAAACTCGGAAAAATTGGGGGAATTTGACAATAAATTTATACAACATACGAGAAAGATTATCGCCTGGACGCTAACCTAATCTTTAGCCTTGTGAATAATTCCTTGATAGAGGTAAGGTTGAGTAGAAAACAATGGAAGAAAATAAATCAAGCAGCTTTAACTTGATAATGCCACTGAAGAGGATGATAAATATACTAATCAAATCAAAATAACTGATAATACTTACATAATTAAGTAAATACAATAAGTTGTGCAAGTCAGTATATGGTTTTAAGGTGTAAAAACTTTTTTATGTTATATTATTTATTCACTAAACGTTTTGGAAATTATAACTTCCTTCTTCAGTAGTTAGTTGAATCTACGATATAGATATATGTAAATAACATTAAAAATTAAATAAGTATTAAAGTTAAAATATAGTAGGCAGGTATTTTTACGTTTAGTGAAAATAAATTATTTAAGTATAACATATAGAAGTTTTTATACCTTAAAACCACAAATTAACTTATACAAATAAATACTAATGGTAAAGAATTAATAAGAAAATAGTAAATACAATAAGTCGAAATATTCTTTACAATGGCTGCAAAAGTCTAACAGAATACAATATGTAAACCGACAAATTTAATATTAAAAATAACAGTAAATCGAATATATAAATTTTAATATCGGAAAAAAGGAGATTAGTGATATGGAAGGTGTTTATGAACTTATCTCTGATTATTGCTATCAAAATATTAAATAAATAAAATTCTAATTATGTTTTTATTAATTATAACTTGGTTAAATGTCAAACACTGAGAATTCCTTTCTGGGATAAAACGCAAGAAGAACTAGTTTAGCAAGCTCTCTTTCCAACAGGGTGGTTGATTCTTTATTCTACAAAATTCGGTTTTTATTTTTTAAACGGAATACCCTGCAGATCTTTGTCTTGTTTTGCTAAATCTTCTTTTACCTTCTAAATTTATAGTATAACTACTCACCTTATATATTCTGAGTCAAAGTAAAGACCTTCTGGATGCCTTGGTATGGTGAATTTTGTGGTTATCTATGTTTTTGATTTTTTGTTTTGCTTCTATTTTTTTTTAACTGGATTTATTTCTCATCACTAATTGTCACCTGGAGCTTCTATAATTTTCTTGCAAAATGATCTGATCTTACTGTTAAATCCACACTTCTCAACTCTGAGTTTGAGCGTTTTCCAAGGATTCGATACCAGAAGTTTAGGTCATTTTAATCCCTAGAAATCGTACTTTGAACTTACCAATCTTACAGCTAACATTCTTTGTGCCAGGCTGTTGAAGTTATATCTTTAAGGTAGTTGGTAATTGTTTGCAGCTATCTTTATACCGTCTGTTTGTTTAGAAAATCCAAATAGTGTAAAAGTGTAAGCTCTAATTGGTAGTGGCTTGTAGCAAACTGTCATGCTACTACGATTTTAAGCATATTCTAAGACTAATCAAAACTTATAACAAAAGATTTTAAATATTCTCAAATAAACACTGCCTGTGTTCCCACAAATATTTTCTTTTGGTCCTTCAAAGATTATTTTAGAAATAGCTACTTATTGTTTACCAACTACCAAAGGCAATAAAATTGTTCAACATTCAAGATTCATGTTCTCTTTAATCCAAGTAAACATAATTATGACACAAAATGCTAAGCAAAGAATCTGTATCTGCATTGCACAAAAAATATTCATTTTTGGTTCCATACGTGTTCTTATTTGTTTTAATTCATAAACATAAAATACATCAAATATTTACTGTATATTTTTCTTGTAGTACTGCCACCATAAACAATGGAAGAGTTTGTTGAAGAAATTCCTGCAAAACCGAGCGTCAAACACAATCTCAATTTTGTCCAAAAACTACGTTTTATCTTTTCCAATATAACAGTAGAACCTATGCTGGTATGCTTTGTTTTACCAAACATAATGGCAAGTCTAACGACACAAAATCTTAATCTTGAAAAAGCTTGTCGGGTCAATCTTAAATTGGATAATGAGATATGCAACGCTCTTTCTATAAGAAACTCTTCTGGTTACAATCAGAGCGATGAGATAGCGGTACAAAGACTTGTAGCATCAGCGTACGTGTGGAAAAATGTTGTGCAAAGCATTTTTCCTGTTATCCTACTTCCGTTTATAGGATCATGGAGCGATCGATATAAACGCAGAAAGACTTGCATATTCTTACCAATGACCGGCGAAATATTTACCAATATAGGATTTTTATTATGTACTTATTTTTTCTACCAACTTCCTATGGAAGTTAATGTTGCAACGGAAGTATTACCTCTTGCTTTAACAGGTGGTTGGAATGTTATGTTTCTGGGAACTTTCACATATGTCTGTGCAATGTCTAGTGTGGAAACTAGAACGTTACGAATTGGTGTAGTTCACGTCTTGTTTAATATTAGTTTAACAGTTGGCAACGCATTAAGTGGTGTTTTGTATCAAATAATGGGTTTTTATGGCGTTTTTTCCCTGGCTTTAGGAATATACACAGTAGGGATCTTATATGGAATTATATTTGTAAAAGAAGATAGAAGAGGTCGACAGAAAAGGAAAAAAGGTGTCAATTTTCTCAGAGATTTCTTTGATTTTAAACACATTACTAATACTTTTGAAGTTGTTTTTAAAAATGGAGAAGGAAATCGGAAGAAGAAAGTATATCTTATCATGTTTTTGGCTATGATGATTATTGGACCCATATATGGTATGTATTTCTGTCAAAGTTTTGCTTTCAGGTTGTTGCAAGAAGTAAATTTGAAATTTTAGGTCTAGTTATCTTATTATTCT
The DNA here is from genome assembly GCA_011009095.1 of Ignelater luminosus. Classification (NCBI taxonomy): domain Eukaryota; kingdom Metazoa; phylum Arthropoda; class Insecta; order Coleoptera; family Elateridae; genus Ignelater; species Ignelater luminosus. The sequence goes on along the minus strand of VTPC01090207.1, from coordinate 283,528 downwards.
ATTTTTGCACTAAATGTTCTTGATATATCAGCGCTTCAGTAACTGAAGTCCACTTGAGAAAAATCCGTACAATTAATTTAATCTAGTGCTCTATGATTTAAAATACGAGCCCTACAACGTATATTTGCAAAACAATTTGGGAATTTCTTGGGACAAGTGTCCTCTGCTCGAAAAGTAAAAACAACTAGATACATCTCTTGCATACAGGAGCATTATAATTAGTACTGGGACAACATGATGCTTTTTTTAAAATTATTTTTAAGCCTAGAAATTATATTGATGTGGAATCAAAACAACCGATTTTCTGTTGTTGCAAATCTTGAAAAGGGCTTATTATGAATAAAAACTGTTAGATTCGATATTTGTCTAAATTTCCTAGAGTTAATTTCTTTCAGAATTGACACCAAGATACAATCAATTGATTGGTTCCTCAGAGCGTTGAAATATTTAGGAGTTCGATTGGGCTTCTAAAATAACTAGGACTTGCAAATATTTGCTTTTAATCTCGAGATTCTAAGCTTGAAGACCAATTAAGATCTTTTTGTATCTTTTAATATAATAGTCAGCAGAATTATGACATTGTCCATGCCTGACGGATAACGCACAGCGTTGCAAACCGAAATGTTTAACTCGACAACACTGTCAATTTTGAGTGTTTCGACTTCAAAAAGATTACCAACTCTGTTGTATATATTCAAATACATTTTTCTGATTTAGTGGTCATGATATTAATTTGTCTGTCACATTTTAGAACAGTTTTTGAACTTCCGATTCAAAAAATTTAACTAACCATAAACAGGTTCAAATATTCACCTAATCTAGTGTGTTAAGTGAGTTATACTATCAAAGTTAACTATAGACGATTTTAAGCAAAACAAGCAAAACTAGCAAAATCGACAGTGTTGTCAAGTTAATTCTTCCGGGGTCAGCCTTACTGGAGCACTAAAGATGCCGTTATAGAAATAAAATTCTATATACGGAATGTTCAGCTTAAAAGGAGATAAAAGCTGCTTATAAGTGCTTGTCAGTAGTATTTAAGCCTTGTAGATTAAATTCAGAGCTGAAATACAACCTAAGGCAACATTTCGAACCCACAATCGCTATTTTGTTTTGTAGTAAAGTTATAAGGTGGTGTACCACGTTCCTAGACACCCTATACATATATTTTAAATTTAAATATAGAAAGCTTCAGAGTTCAGTATTATTAATAAAAATAATATTGGTGTATTGGTATTGTAATAGTAAAAACGACAAAAGAACATTTGTTCTCCTTTTTCGGGGGGTTTTAAGTTTGAGTTCTATTGAGCATTTTATATGAGGCATCAGCTGCATTATATCGCAGGAAATAGAATTCAGTTACTTACAACAAACGCTAACATTAGCAGTTTATCATACGAGAAACAATAAATATTTACTTTTTGTTTTTTTGCTTATTCTCTTTTAAAATAAAGTCTCCCCTTCAACGTATCGTAAAAAATTCAAGTTTGTTCTTATCTTTATTTGTTTTGTACAGTCTTTTTCAAATTAAATGAGAATCTGGATTTAAATTGTATAATAATTACTGTACTTTACAGGTTTTTATTATAATTACTTATTGTAAATTTAAGAATATATTGTTACGTTTTGACAAAAACGTGTTTTTATTTTTAATATTTATTTTTACTCAATTTATTACAATTTATTTCCAGTATTTATTTACACTAAATTATTTATTTATTTATGTACAGAAGAATTTATTTATCACTAGTTAACATTTATTTCGTTCGTAACTACTAGCTGATTGACTGTAGAACTGCCTTCTGCTCGGTCAACGTCGCCTTATATTCGTTTCCGCGTGGTTCTTGATGAGCCCAGAAAGTTCGCGTTCCTTCTGGAACATTCGACGGTGGAAGAGTCTCGATAGTTCGAGATTTCTCTGGCATATTCGACCAGCTTGTTCGAGACTGTTCGGGACTTTTTCTAGAATATTCTAGACAACTCATCTTTTTATTAATTGTAATAGAAACATACAATGCGCAATAATTATTACGCGATTTAGATCCTTCAGATTCCCATTTAATTTGGCAAAAGCTGTACAACAGATCACTTGATGTGCAATATTAAAAACACTTTTTCTACAATCGTTTGAAAAAGTCTGATTTCAATAACCATATGAATGAGGAAAGGCGTTCAATTATTACTGCAACATAAAAAATTAAGATTTTTTTAGATTTTCCAAAAAGTTAAAATGATAGTTATAATAAGTTATAAAATTTAATATTTTATAAAAATAGGCGTTGTTCTCTAATCTATATTATCACTAATACAACTTACACAGCAAGATCTTTGTAAGATTTTAGGTAATTAGCTAACCAGAGCTAAAATGCGCAGATAGACCCAAAGTCCATTAAATAAAAATGAAAGAAAATTAAATTTTAAGTCTGATTATACAAAAATTTTCATATCGTTCTATTTAAAAATATCAAGTTATCCATTATTGAAAATCTTCATTTTCAATGATCCATAATGGGACCATAGTAATCTTTAACAAAGTCATTTGTAACACAATTGATGTAGCAACCCGTATTTGACACGATGATCAAACCGTATCTTCGTATCCTGTTTAGTTCCAGAGATATTTCAAAATTTCTAAAACAATGTAAAACTAAATTTTTTCAAAAAATACTAAATATCTCGAAAACGACGCAATTTAGACCAAACATCTGGTTAATAAAAATAAATTTAAATGTAATAGGGAATCCAAAAATGAAGTAATATACAGGGTGTTCCATTTGAAAAAACAAAGTAAAATGCTGCCACAAACAAATCGAACACCCTGTATAATTCAAAATATTTTTAGGTTATGCTTCCAGAGGCACTATGTTGCTTTCTGCTTTCAAATTGTTTTTATTTCCTAACATAAAGCTATTATCTTACTAAAGCGGAATCTTGGACCACCCTGTATACAGGGTGTCCGAATATTACACCGAAGACTTTTGACTGTAGGTTTTGCGGACTAAATAGAGACGATTTATCGAAAAAAGGTAAGTAAAAAGTTTTTAGTTTTCGAGTTATAACGCTTCAAAGTTAATGGAAAAAATGGTTATTTCTTTACTGTGCCCAAATGAATCAACGAATCTTTTTTAAACTTAGTATGCTATTAGGTGCCGTTAGGGTGGTCCTCATGCTAAAATATTGTTGAAATTTACAAATCGTATCACAAGTTTTCATGAATATGCTAGTTTTGAAAGGCTCAGAACTTTTTGTACGGCCAATATTTTACAAATTTGATGCAAACACATAAAAGCAGCCTTAGTTTACAAAAAATTTGCCTTCTTGCAATTGTTTCGTAAACTTAACCATTTTAAAATCGAGATTCTTTAAAACACTCAATTCCGCGTTGTTTACGTTACTGATACAAAAAATCCAAGGTGGCAAAGAAACACGCCGCATCTTTGTTAAAACAAATGAATCTAGTATGTTGTTTTATAATAAAATTAATTTAAAGTCTGAAAAAGATTCGTTGATTCATTTGAACACATTAAAAAATAACCATTTTTTCCATCCACTTTGGCGCGTTATAACTCGAAAACTAAAAACTTTTTACTTACCTATTTTTTGATAAATCGTCTCTATTTAGTCCACCAAGCCTACAGTCAAGAATCTTCGATGTAATATTCGGACACCCTGTATGTGCATAAACAAAGTTACTACTTTTTGTTATCAAAGATTGATAGCTGATTCAATTTAATTAGATTCAGTAGTATGACAAGGAAGAGAGAAGGGATATCCGGATAACGGCAGCAACTGACAATTTTCTTTCTGCTTATCAATTAGACACGCACTATTTATTTCGAAACAGTACTATTGTAAGTACTAGAAAGCACTCTTATGGGCCAGAACGATCAAGCGAAAAGTAAACGTGCATTTTAAAATTTGGATAGCAGAAGGTTTAAATTGAGATTCCATATAAACTAAAAGGAGTTATACCGGTCGTAGCAATATTTGCAAAAAAATTATTAGAATTCCAGACCCTTACACTCTTCTTATTTCATATTTTTAACTCTTATCAGCTAATTAAACTCTTAAAATAGTCTTGTAGTACAAGTTGTATTAGCGCTAATATAGGCTAGAGAATAAGGCCCACTACCTTTAAGTCATTTTTGTAAAATTATATTATGTATCGTATTAGAAAGTAAAGTTACCCTCATACGATAACCCTAATGCACATTTGAATTTTATTCTAGGTGAAATGAATGTACTTTACTTATATACAAGATACAAGTTTCATTGGAACGAACTTGATTTTAGTATATTTTTTACTTATTCTTGTATTGCACATTTATTAGGTAAGAAAAGTCAAGCCTCTTATTTGATTGAATTTAAATGCGACTTAAATATTCTAGGATGTACTTTTGCATTGGCATTTTTTTCAAAATTCCTGAAACTGGATGATGCTTTACTTGGGCTTATATCAAGCGTGAGCAAAATATGTGGATGTTTAGTTTATGCATTTGCACCAACATCTTTGGTATTTTATATTGGTAAGAAATAAATTCTATTCTGTAATTTAAACAGTTAGAGTAAACGACGATATTTCCAATTTTAACATTTTTTTTATATTCTAGGAACTCTTGTTGAAGTTTTTAATGGCACTGCATTTATTGCTATGAGATCTATTATTTCTAAACTTGTATCAGGAGACGAGTTAGGTATTTTGTTTTTGTTGTTTAAGTTTATTAATAATCATATCTCATTTTAAATATTTAAAGGCAAAATGAATTCGATATTTGGTATGTCTGAAGCACTCATGCCATTGGTATATGGGCCTATGTACAGTGCACTCTATAAAGCTACAATTACGATATTTCCAGGATCGTTCTATTTGCTTGGAAGTTTTCTAACAATTCCAGCAGTCATAATTTTTATGTAAGTGCGTGTAACTGTTTAGCCTTTATTATTAGCATTAAAATTAGGTAACAACTTTTGTTTTTGAACTATGTCAAATTTGAACTCATTAAATTTTGCCACAGGATGATTTGATTCAGACTTTGAATTAAGTGTTCTTTTACTATTAATTGAATTTAGTTATCGTACGATTCTAGTTGTGGGTACTCTGTACTCTGTACTAGTTCAAATTCGAAAGCTTCTAGTAATGAATTCCAACTGTTAAAACCTACGTATCTAGTAACTTTATAAGGTAGCTGTCAAAAATGAAAGTACAGGCATATTAAATAATCTTCAATTTTAGATGGTTATACCAAAATCGAATAACAAAAATTCCAAGTACAAACGAAAACGAAGAAAAACAAGAAGAATTATTAACAACCGAATCTAGACTATTAGAAGAAAAAACTGTAATAACTTGAAAGTCTATAAAACAATCATTGTCTGCTAGTTAATCTTTAGTAGGTATTCTCTTGTATTGTTTTTTATAAAATATATAACAAATAAGCAATGCCATAGTTTGTTTTATAGAAATAGTTTATGTATTTCTTATAAAAAGCAATCTTAGATCAATTCGTTAACATAAGCACACAAAATGAATTATCTAGTCTTAGAAAAGGAAGAACAACAAAAGATTACATAACATTCAACAAAATAATCCAATTAGAATTCACATTACTAAATACAAAATTATCAGCGAGCTATGGAAGCTTCTGTGGACAGCGGACAAAACATATGGAAACATCTAGCCAGGAAATGTTATCAACGAAGGCAAGAAGGAAATTTTCCCAACCGACAAATATGTCAGGAAAAACTAAGGTGTAATAACATAATTTATATCACTAAATTCAAAAACATCTTTGATCAGCACGATCAAACAAAAATGAATTTAGAGCAAAACAGCAGTAGAAGTTGCAAAGTTGACTCAAATGATTTATTATTTAAATTTAAAAATCGAAAACATTTTTAATTTGCTGTATACCATTTATGGTTTAGTTAAATTATAGATCTGAGTATTGAGAATTTACTAAAAAGTACTCATGAATTTCTCTAATAAATACTATTTTAGACACGGTTTTAACTTAACTATGACTAACCATAAACCAGTTTGTAATGGTCCCAAAACAGTCAAAATCTCGTGCTTACGATTGAGATTCTCACCAATGATTGTTTAGACACATTTTTATAATTACGGTCTTCATACCAAATTACATGCCTATCTGCAAATATCTCTATTCTTACATGTTACAAATATTATTTCGATACGTATAAGCGTCAATAAGAGATCATTTTGGTCCAAATTTGGTAAAATTGCATAGTTACTAGAGATGTCATTCCACGCGACATATCCTACGTACAAATCTAAAATAAAATTTTATAATAAGCTAATTTGCAAAGACTAATACATATCTATAAATCTTGACTTCCAATATCGAACACTGGTTGTTTATATTCCTATTCCATTCTTGTCTGATCTAGAAGTGAGAAATGGCTATAATGAAGGCATTTCGATAAGTTATCATATTTCTTATGATGAGCAGTAATAGAAGGCATGTGTGTCAAACTTATGGAGCAAGATTTTGTGGTCAAATTTAACTTTAGACAAGGCAAGAAAGTTTAATTGGTATCTGCAAAAAAATACTGTGGTTTGTATGCAAGTAGAAGCTATTTCATACCCTATCTTGAAGTAATTCAAAGCTATGCATCAAAACAAAAACGTCATTTATTTGTACAATAAAACGCTCAACAACTTGCAAACAAAAAGGAAAATAATTATTGAATAAAAGCAGTATTGCATTTACTTACGGATCTTCCTACTAATCAACAGAATCTATTATTATAAACGATTGTATTGTATCAACTGAGCTCTGCTCTAGAAAGTCCAAACTAGGTAGATATAAAACTCACAATGACTGATATTTATTTCTAACTCACTCGATTACGGTTTTATCTTCTTTCTCTTCTTTTTATTCTTTTTCTTCTCGTTTCCCTGTAGACTTGTAAAACTTAGCACCAGAATTCCCAGACAGCATGTATATTACAGATCTTTAATAAATAATATTTTTAACTGTACCTAAACATTCTATTTTAATAAAGAAATAGACTTATTATTTAAAATCATTTTTAAAAACTTCTTGTTGTAAAAAGACAACTGGAGAGATAAAGAGAGTTTCCTTTTCCTTGTTTCAGAAAAACAACCACAGTGAGTTATAGATAACAGTACTAATTGAAAAAATATTTTGCTCTTTTCAATTAAATACCTATTTGAATAAATTGGACAAGGGTATTCGTCTGAAAACAATTCTCAGAATATAGGAAACAACTTTGCGTAAAACAACGTTATTTCACAATATCTCGATACATGATAAGGACTAAATAAGTCAATTGTTCTACTAATAAGGTTGGTAAACACACGCGTAATCTTTACTCTTTATTTCATAATGAATCTTCTGGTTTATTATTATTATTACATTTTATGTCAACTACTTCATGAGTTCTGGATTACTAAAGATAATTAAGTAGTGAAAATAAGATATTAATAGCAATTATACGTAATATACTGATGTAATATTGTTTGCTTTAAATTGAGACAAGCTTGCGTATTTTAATGCTTGATATCATTTGAGAAACTTGACCAAAAAAACCAGATTTTAATTTTTTTTTAGTAATTTTAGTTCAGACTAGACGTCTTTGTGTTTTTATATCTACTTTCGTCTTCTGATAGATTAATATAATTAATGCAAATAAGGAAAGCGTATAGTTGTATAAATGTTTGGTCTTTTATGAAACTCTCTGTATATTCACTAAAACAATACAAATCGGAATATAATCAGGTTTAATATAAGCATTGTGTAAACAATAAAATGTATATCTCAGTTATAATTTTTAAGGACTATAGATAAATCATTACGGTTTTTGATATTTCCATTATGTATAGTACTCCGCATTCATAGATCACAAGTAAAACTACTCTGATGTGGATGTTATTGGATCTTCAAAGACTTTTCTGTATGGTGTACGGAATATTCCTTATACTGTCTAAAAACTATAAAATAGTAGAGTGTATTTCTTCTTCAGTAACTTAGTGAGAAGTAAGTGCTTGCTATATTTTTTTGCTTTAATACTTTATTTGTGTTGTACTAAGAAGAAGATAAGAAAAAATTATGTAACAGTGTCTTTCTGGATATTTTATGGATTTTGATCCATCTTTAATGTTTCTATTCTGTAAATAGTTATTGGAAATGTTTATTTTTGTTGGTTTTGCTTGAAACTGATCTAAATCTTTAATACTATATCTCATATTCGACTTTATCCATATATTGATTTTATTGAATTTTAATCTAATCTTAAAAGGACGTTTTTCCAATAATGACATTTTAAAAATGCATTCATATCGATAATTGTACCAAAATAAAAATAAGATAATTATGGTTTTTAAATTAGCTGTAAGATCTATATTCAATCTTTATTCATTACTTTCTTCTACTCCCTACTCGCTGTATCACTACATAGAAAAAATTGACAAAGTGCAAAATTTAGTTCATAACATTGCCACATAGACAAAAAAATATATAAACACTTGAAAAAAATAAATATTTAGCCATTATTTTTACAACTAAATAAATCTTGTGACTATCGGGCACATCCACTTATTCTGTAGTTGTTTATTAAAGATACGGCATAAATATTGATCATCTTTACGGTTAGTAACCTATTTCATCTTATTTAAACAGTAGTAAAGACAAATTTTAAATTGCCTCGTGATTACCAAAGTACATTTGTTTTGATTGTAGCTAGTTATCTATTCGGATCAGACCAAATAGAATATGAGAAATATACATCAATTAGAAAGGATTAGCTACCATACATAGTTTGTTTTTTAACAGGACGAACACTGTAAATGATGGTAATTGAAGTTTTAGATTTGATTTATATAAACCAAGTCAGTTAGAAACCTGCTTTGCTTGTTTTATTTCAGTTTTCTAACTTTCTTCTTCTAATCTTTCCATCCAAATTAGCATATTTTTTTGTGTCTGAGTGGCAAATCTACCATAAAATAGAGCACGGTAAAACAGCGGCCTCTCCTAAGACCAGAGAAATTTCTACCGATCTTGTGTGTGAAAAATCTGCTAGAGAAAATGTTATGTCATTCTGAACATAGAAACTGCAAGTCTACATCCTTTCACAACCGTTCTACTAATTTTAAAATCAAAATAAAACAAACTAATTTGCCCAAAAAACATGCCTTGTTAAATTTCATTGCCATGACTAATCGAAATTTCTGTTTTGTCATTTGGGGCTATTCTGTAATTTTTAACAGCCCTGCTAAATCTTAAGTTGCTGTTAAGTTTTTAAAATAAAACTTTTCATTAATCTCATAGTCATGACAACAAAGTTTAACAATGAAAAATTACAAAACAGGGGCCAATGAAAGTTGATATTTTAGATCAAATGCATATTTATTTATAATGCAAAAACCAACTACAGTAACTATGCCCTACTATTCTGAGCACAAATAAACAAAAAAGGTATCCGCTAGTTTGATTGCTCGAATAGACCTTTTTGGCTTAGATATAACCCTTAAAAGGCCGTTGCTCTATTTCTCCATGACCTTCCAAAATGTCAATGGAACGTTCTTTATTCCTACCTGCTTGTAGGTATTTGATGCAGATGAGGTTTTTGCGGATTTTTTCTTTCCTATACACTTCTACGATTTATAATTCCGTAAGTTTTTGCAGGCTTTTCTATGCTCTTGTCCTTGCAGGCTTCTTATGCTATAAATTAATGCATTCTGCAGTACCCTGACCTGCACGATCACCTGATCTAACACCGTTAGATTTCTTTCCTCTGGGGTTATATTAAGAATCATGTGCTCAACCAAAATTTTGAAGATAAACACCAATTATTACAGTTGGTCACAGCAGCGTTCAACACAAAAAAATCAAAACCAAAATAACCCTATCATGTTTACATCATTAGAATCGTGACAACAAGAGCTATCCAAAACAATTTTCAATTGTTTTCCGCCTATTTAAAAAAATGAGGTTGATGATGGTTACTCGAAACCGAAACGTTGTACAGGAATTTTGTTAGTGTATTTTAATAGAGAACAAAAAGTGGCAATAAAAAAGTGGTTTTAGTTTTCCGATACCTCTTCAAATAAATGAAAGAAAAAATAACGAAAATCTAGAAATCTACTTTTTTTTAAATATCTCTGAAACTATCCAAGATATCTAGAATTTGCAAACGCCAACAAAAAGGTCCTATAAATAGCCAATTTTCATCCCATTTAACCGATCTCCTACCGTTTCCAAGATCCCTATGCTGTGCATCCTTATCTTGGACACACTGTATACGCAAGAAGTTTCCGAGTTTGACGTGGAAACAAAGAGTACTGTTAAAGAGTCTAACACTACATTTTTCAGTCTTGTGTGTAAAAGAACTTTTATTTGCATGCTTTTTTTGCAAACGAAAGCACTTTCCACATCTGTCGATGTCATGGATTTGGTCAATACATTAGGAAGTGGATGTAGTGCATACAACGTACACATTATATTTTGGAATCGGTAGACGAATCCTGCTAAACTGAGTGTGTTCCTACATTGCATCCTCAGTCTCTTTTTAGTTCTGGTACGACATTCTTCCTCCTCTATTCGACCTTTCTCTTTAATTTTTTGGAAGACACCAGCTATAACTGATGAGGGTTTATAGTCTGTAATGAACATAGATGCTCCGTCACAGAAACATTGTTGTTAACAAACATTACTTTGGTATAATATATTTCAACACAGAATCGTCGCCACATGGTAGATCTTCACTGTTAGATTTCTTGTTTTTTTCTATCATTGCTTTTCTGTCTTATATTATATGTATAACAAGATATTTTCCCTTGTTGATAGTACAACGCAAATAATTTATTTTGCTGGGCAAAGCTATATTCTAAGTCAATAAAAATTTGTTATTTGTACATTATAGAATTTGTATTAATTATGGCCCTTCAAAGAGCAAAGAGCGTTGAGGCGGAGCTACATATTACCGCGCCTGTCGAAAATGATGAAGAACAGGAAGACTCCAGAACATTTCTGCAAAAAGCAAAAATTATCGTTACTAATATTACAGTAGAACCAGTATTTGTTATGTATCTTTTACCAAGTATTATGGCTAGTTTAGCAACTCAAAATTTAAATTTAGAAAAAGCGTGTCGAGTTAATTTAAATTTAAGTCAAGAGATCTGTGACGGTTTAGCTTCTAGGAATTCTTCTATGTATAATGAAACAGATGAAATCGTCGTTCAAAAATTAGTAGCGTCTATGTATGCTTGGAAGAACATTGTTCAAAGTCTTGTTCCTGCAATTCTGTTAATATTTATTGGTTCTTGGAGTGATAGACACCAACGTAGAAAACCTTGCATTGTTTTACCAATATTTGGAGAAGCATTAACAAGTATAGGATTCTTGTTATGCACGTTTTTTTTTTATCAGTTACCAATGGAATTTAGTGTACTGTCTGAAGCACTTCCACCAGCACTAACGGGTGGTTGGTTTACTATGTTTATGGGTGTTTATAGCTATGTGAGTGGAATTTCAAGTGTGGAGACAAGAACTGTCAGAATTGGTGCAATAAGTACTATTAGTAACATTAGTTGGACGATTGGAATTGCTTTAAGTGGAATTCTATATGTAGCGATAGGATTCTATGGTGTATTTTCATTATCGTTAACATTATATGTAATCGGAATAATTTATGGATGCGTTATGATCAAAGAAAGCAAACTTTCCAACACACCAGTGAAAAAAGAAAAAAAGGTTAATTTTCTAAAGGACTTCTTTGATACGAAGCATATTGTAGAAACGTTTAGAGTAGCAGTAAAAGATGGCGCGAAAAACAGAAAGAAACGTATTTGCGTGATTATGCTACTTGTTATGGTTATTATTGGACCTCTACACGGTAAGATATTTTTTATTTACGTATTTCAACTTTTGGTTTACTACTATAGTAATTAGAGATAAAATAGTTTTATGATAGATAATATGGTTTCTCTGACAGTACCTGGATTTTAAATCAGAAATGATAAGTTCTATTATTAATCTTTTAGATGCCTTGTTTGATACTTAATTTAACAATATCATAAACTGTAAGCGTGTAAATTTAATCCCATTATCAGGCTATCTATTTAGATAAAACAACGTAATTCTTTTTTAAAATACTTTTGTTAATTTTGATTACCGTATGTGTTAAAGGTTAATAAACCAAAAGCGTGCAAAATCTGTCATGTCATTAACCATTACTAATTCTGTTAATGAAAATCAAGGTTTTAGAAAGACAAGTAATCACTATAATAGATGATCTAGATGTTGATAATACTTCAAATGTAGATCATCTTTAATAAAAATAGAATACTAGAAATTGTTTGCATTGTTTTATAATCACTTTTTCTGCTTTATTTTTATGATAATCTGAATCGGTGCTGTTCTGATGACTGACTTATTTTGCACAACACTGTAGTTAATCTATCAATAACATACAAAGCGCTTTTTGTTAATAAGTTTTTTAAAAAATAAAGCACATGCATTACTTTTACTTTACTTGAATTCTCGCAATAAAAGTTTTATTAAAACAGTTTATAACAAAGATCTAGAAAAGTACAACAACAGTACAAAGATGTCCAAAGACATTTGGCTCTATTATGTATTGTCAATTGTATTCTGTATATAATTTTTCTTTGCTAGACTTACTGTATGATTATTGAATAAGGGCACCAAAAAAATGAAATAATAATTTGTACTTTTTCAGGTGAATACCAGGTTATGTATTTATTTGTCAGATATAAATTTGGCTGGAATGAAATAGATTTCAGTATATTTCAAACCTATAATGCTGTTGTCTATACTCTAGGTAAGAAGTAATAGTAAGTTTAGTGAATATTTATGGTATTTTAATCACTGTGCAAAGCCAATAGTAAGAAAATGAAATATGCACGAATCTGTTGCTACTTATAAACTACATTACTTGCTGCAGTAGAAAACAAACCAGACGCATAGAGTGTGTGTCTCTCATCAAAATGGAAATACTATTAATATTTATTTCTGCCTAAAATTAACCTTATAAACTCAATGAATAAAACCAAAACTGAAGAAGTCGAAACATTTCCTTACCATAGCAAAAATAGTTTCAGCAAAGACCGTTTACCATTTTAGGCGCTTATATTATTCATCAGAATTGTTTTATCATCAACTAAGAAAACTTTCAGTTTCAGCCGTCGGCACAATCTAGACTTTAGCTGCCAATAAGACATGTACTTCAACAAACTATCTACCACTCAAAGGCTTCCTACAGTTAAAAGTTGCTAAAGATCTTTTAGAAAACAAGTAATACATTATGCTAAACGCAGGAGTTGCCAATAAATATGTAGATACATATATTAAACTAAAAATCAAGATTTGTCAAATTAAAAGCAATCTATATACAATAACATATCTGACATATAACTGGCAGAGGTTTAATTCCAAAACTGAGACTAGAATACTTGCAAGAGCAATTCTAACGTTCTTTCTTTTGTTCGTTAGTACAGACTTTTTGACTTAAATGAAATCTTTTCAAAGTAGTTAATGTATCTATTTGATATTTACTTACGACTGATTCCTGATTCATAAATAGCGAATCAAGAAAATTACAAATTACAATTCTCGATCTACCTGAAAAGGCATTGAAATGAAACAACTTTTCCGTCATTACGTAACCAAGCTAGTAGAAACGTTCTGTTTAAACCTTGAAAGTAAGCAGAAGCTAGACTAATTGGGATTTCTGAAAGGCCTCGCCAAGGTCTGTTTAGATAGTCGAATAAATAGACAATCATTTTGTTTGAGTGTAAATTATAATTTGAAAAGTTCATCAAATTCGATCACGATCCGATGGTATACTTTTATTTTGATTTAATTTGTTGGTATACAGTTATTAAATCTACTTTGAAGAATATATTACAGCAAAATGTGTTATTGATAATCTTCTTGCACTCTTGCGTATCTACAAACTCCCTAGTTTGTGGATACCAAGATCTTTAGGAAGCACCAAATTCCTCTTGATCTTCAGTTTAGTGCAATAATCTTCGCAGAGCTGTTGTTCTTCTTGTAGACCTTCAGGTTCTTACGATAGAATCTTGCCTATCTAGAGATGTGTTAACTTCTAGTAGGGATATCCGAGTAGATTATCTACTTACGATTCATCACTCTGATCTGAAATCAATCCAATTTTATCTTCGTAGAATTTTTTTTGCTTTTATATGATTGTTTTATCTCTGTAGCTGTATTAATCATAGTGCGTCGTAGGATACCAAAGAAACTCTAAGGACGCGTATGATCTATTAAAAGTTTTAATGCCCTCTATTATCTATTCACATTCCAGAAATTGAATTTTGTCTTGTTGCTTTAGTATTTCAGTATGTGGTGCAAGATAACTAGAGCACGTGCTTTGTGCATGATAATGGCATGAATCAGTCTATAGCTTTACTGAACGAACAATAGTAACATTATCCTAAACACAATAGAAATACTTGTCTGGTAAGTTATACAAATCTTAATACCTATGTAAGAAATTTAAATAAGAGTTCTAATTGACTGTCAGGAAACCCCACTTGGATTCTTCCCTCTCCAAATGTGTTTTTCAAATAGTTATTTATCTTTGAACTTGCCAAAGAAAAAAAACCAATTTTGACTTCTGGCTAGGAAGACTAAATTGATTTCTATACAAAATATATCTATTACCTATTGTTCGTTCAGCGAGACTATACACTGATCTACACCATTACCATGCATAGAGTACGTGATCAGATTGTTTTACCCCACATACTCAAATACAATGCCCAAAAAAGGAAAAAACAAATATTGTCGACGTGCTTATTGGACTTTCGGTTTGGCTGCCTGAATTGTGTTCTCCAGAATCCATACTAAATACCTACCATTCCTTGAGGGAACTCATATACTGCCCATACCGTCATCAGGCACAAACACGTAAACATACTCAAATGTACAACGTTCAAAAAGGTTGGTTTGGCCGTCTGCTATTTTTTCAGAATCTATGTCTACCAAAAATCTATGATTTAGGGAATCTATAGACTGGTCCATACCGTTATCAAATTTTGGATCCACGCCGAACAAAATATGCAGCATGCAGAAATGGTATTGATATCATCGAGATATTGTAATTTACATATCTATTTGTGGGGTGAATTGATAAGATTATTGCTTATTATAACCTTGAAATCGAGAACAGAGCGGTTTAAAAAGCAGAATGTACAGACAGACTGATACCAATAATAAGCAACAGGACCTATTTTATGGAACATTGTCTTGTCAAAGGGACTGTACATAATTATTGCTATTCTATTATGGATAAGACAATTACTACAAATAATAATTATTATTGTTCAGTTTAATACACCGAATATACAGGATATTTTGAAGCTGAACAGAACTTTGTAATATACGTATTAATTATTAATTATTAAATCTTTGTCGATGAGATAGTAAACAATAAACAACCGACACAGCCATTGATTGTAATTGGGAATATTTCTTTAATTGAAAAAGTCAAAGAATTAAATCAGGTATTTTTATTTTATTCATCGTTTATCTTTTATAAAACTTAAGTATTTTTCCATTCTTGGCATAGTGATTTAAATCCATTAAATACTAATACAAAGCTATTTAAAAATCGTTTATGTTTGATTAAAGACGATAACAATATTTATTTTATATTTTAGGAACTATATTTTCATTGTCATTTTTTTCGAAATATTTAAAGATGGACGATGCCCTTCTTGGAGTGATTTCAAGTACAAGTAAAGTACTTTCCGCCCTTGTTTATGCTTTTGCGCCAAATCCAATAATATTTTATTTAGGTAAGCCTCGGTAATAAATTCTAGCTTTCTAGTAATAATCAATTGTCACGTAACCACGCTGATAAGATTATTATTTCTTTTTAATTACAAATTCCATTATTTTAAGTTATTTTTAAAACTGTATCTTGAATCTTGACAAAGCAATTTTTGTGGAATTTTTATAAATTATTATCGAATTCCAACAGTACGATTACGACATTTTACAACAAAGACATCTTTGCTATAGGAGTCCTAAACAAATGTCTTTTATTGTTATTTATTTGTTTCCGTGGTTGTTCTAATGAACAATTGATGATTTAAGTGATCAATTGAGATTTTAGGTTTTGGCTAGTTTTGTTAATTTTTTGCAAGCCAGTTAAATATAGATTTTTCTGTACTCAATTAACACTCTCACATTGCGTAGCATAATTCGAAACGTAGATGAATATAGAATTTTTCAAAATCTATTGCAGATTAAGTGGAAGAACACAATGTCTAATAGTCACTATGTCTTCCATAGATAATTTATTAGCTGATCTTTTTTAATTTGTAATATGTGTTAATCGAATTACCTACTGTAGGTGCGATCATTGAAATGTTAAATGGCACATCGTTCATTGCGTTAAGATCCATCATATCAAAATTGGTATCACCAGATGAATTGGGAAAGATTAATTCGCTGTTTGGTGTATCCGAAGCATTAATGCCTTTAGTATATGGACCGATGTACAGTTTAGTATACAAATGGACTATTAATGTTGTACCAGGTGCATTTTATCTCTTTGGTGGAGTTCTTACATTCCCAGCAATCTTAATATTCTTGTAAGCAAAATTCTGTACAGGCATTAAATATTATTTTAATTTGTTAAAATTTCAGGTGGTTGTATACTGAACATAAGAAAGATGCTAGAGAAGAAAAGGAAAATAAAGCACAAGAAGAAGAATTATTGAAAAAGAATGAAATTGTAATAACAACAGAGAATAATCATCAAGCTGTTTGATTTTGAAGTTTGTTGAAGACGTACAAAAATAATTTTGCCGAATAGCTATTATTAGTCTACTAGTACGACATTGATGATTTTAAAAAGTATCATGAATCGGTACAATTAAATTATAACAAAAATTTAAACAGGAACAACCTAACTTATTGATCTTATAAAATTAGACATTGTAATACGTAAACTTAAATTAAGAATTTATTATGATTAAGTACTAGCATATCTTTGTATAAACTAGAATTTGCGTATAAAACAATTTCAAAAACATGCTGTAGTTTATTACCTACTACACTTTTCTTTGTCTAGGTAAAAAAAAAGACTGAGTTGTACAACCTTGGAATTTTGTATTTTTGTTCACTAAACGTCGTTTCACTTACACTTGAAAACAATAACTTTGCAACCGTTGTATTCAACTTAAGGGTAAAGAAACTGCACTCTTATTAGATGGCGCCTCAATATTTTCATGCTGCTAATGTTGTAGCTAATTTGTATATAACCAGCATGAAGCGGGCAAGCATTGACTTTCATTATCCTCCACTGATGAGTCCAAACAAGGACGAAACGATCGTCTGGAGGTATGATAGTCAATGCTTGCACGAATTTTTCAAACTTTGTTGGGGAGACAATATTAATTTTTGTGTTTATTTATTGTTAAACTGGACTTTGTTCACAAACCTAGTGTAGAATGATTATGAAATTGCCAACCAGCTAATCACGGCATCTTGATAATCATCAGATACAATTCACTGAATACTCGAAACAACCATCTGTGTATATCAATTGATAAATCAATTTTAAATAAAACGGTTACAGTTAGAGCGATTATGAATCATATATTACAATCCCACAAAAACCCCAAAGTCGACACTAATTTCCACCACGGAAAGCCAGTTACTGGAAAGTTAAAACGACGTCACATTTAAATCTCTAATCACAAATAAAGTTTTCTCCTACCCGTTTTCAAACATGAGTTTTTCCATCTCATAAAAAAACGCCGGGGAACCTGCTTGCTAACCATACAATGCACATTCTTTTATTCTTTCATCAGAAAAAAGTATTATTGATGTAAATCGTTGCATGATGTGGTTACACAAGGACGCAAAATAAGATTATCTTTTAATGAAGAATTTCAGAGATTTATTATAGATTCTAACTCGTTTGAGATTGATTTGTAATGTCTGTAAACACGCTTCAAAACAGGGTATATAGAGTACATTTTAACAGAGAACTATTCTCAAACTATCTGGATATTTGAAATTATGACAAAGAATAAATAAATATAAAAACTACAAGTGAAATCAAGAAATGGAGATAAGTTTATTTTTAAAAATCTGTTTAACTGAAATCAGTTCATGAAGCAAATATAATATTATGATTAGATCAAAAATAACTTAATCAAATGTTGACAATTTCTAACCAAGTGAGGCCAGGATGGGGTCAAATGTTTTACAAGAGAAAAAGTTTTACAAAAGCTTACTAAGAATTATGGTAGATGCGGAATCTTACCAAACATAGATTTCGTTCAAGTTTTCTTCCGTTTCTATTAACTCATTTTACCAATTACTGGAAAAAAACTTTGCAAATAAGCTGGTATTATTCTTCGTGTTTCAGAGTAATGCAAAATCATTTGTTTAATTTTTAAGTACCCACTATAGTCGCCTTCTAATATACGAGGGCTGTTTGACGGAAGCGTGACTTTCCGCTAGATGGCGCTGATATCGGTAAATCGAAAACATTAGCATATACGTCAGTCTTTTAGAGGCTTAACCTCCAAATTTCATGTCAATCTGTGAAATAGTATACATTTGGCAGTTATAGAAATCAATCAAGTTTGTGCTATTTTGTAAATATGGAAAAACGTGAATTTCGTGTTTTAATTAAACATTATTTTTTACGTGGAAAAACAGTGAAAGAAACTGAGGAGAAATTACGGAAATATTACGGTGAATCTGCTCCATCGCATGGAATGGTTTCCAAGTGGTTTAATTCATTTAAAACTGGCCGTATGAGCACTGACGATGGTGAACGCCCCGGGCCCTTACAAACGGTCACTACTAAGGAAATCGTTGACAAAATCCATAATATGGTAATGGCTGATCGACGTTTGAAAGTGCGCGAGATAGTTGATGCTGTTGGCATCTCAATCGAACGGGTGCATAATATTTTACACGAACATTTGTATATTAAAAAGGTATCGGCAAGATGGGTGCCGCGATTACTCACAGTGGACCAAATGAGAATTCGTGTTCAACCTTCAAATCAATGTTTGGTCATGTTACAACGTAATCCAGTTGAGTTTTTTCGCCGATATGTGACTGTTGACGAAACCTGGATCCACCACCATACCCCTGAGACAAAGGAACAGTGAAACAATGGATATCACCAGACGAACGTGCACCAAAGAAGACTAAAATTGGTCACTCGGCTAATAAGGTCATGGCGACTATTTTTTGGGATTCTAAAGGCATAATCCATATTGACTATTTGGAAAGGGGTAAAACAATAACTGGCCAATATTATGCTGATTTATTGACCCGTTTTGATGTTATCTTAAAGAAAAAACGCCCACATTTGGCACGTAAGAAAGTGCTCTTTCATTACGACAACGACCCATCTCATTCATCTGCAATTGCAACCGCTAAATTGGTACAATTACGCTACGAACTGCTTCCCCATCCACCATACTCACCGGATCTGGCCCCAAGAGACTTTTTTTATTTCCGAATTTGAAAAAATCTCTCGCAGGAAAAAAATTCGCATCAAATGAAGAGGTTATTGCTGCAACGCAGGCCTATTTTGACGAGTTGCCAAAAGAACATTTCTCAGAAGGCTTAAAGAAATTGGAAAGTCGTTGGACTAAGTGTGTAGCACTTGAAGGGAACTATGTTGAATAATAATAAAAAAAATCTAGGCTAAACCTGTTCTTTATTGAAATGTCACACTTCCGTCAAACAGCCCTCGTATATACGTAAATAGTGAATAACTGAATTATAAATTTTGAAACTTGAGATTAACGTTATTTAACTTTACTGCAATTTGCGATTGACCTATACTATGATGAAGAACAAAAATCAAAACAATCGCTATTCCGGATCTCGAAACTGCAGTCCTTATTTATTTCTCTTACAGCAAAATACACGATTGCTTTAAAGGTATTTTCAGTTGCTGCAAACATTGCGTATTGAATAAATCTTTGTATTAGTGCTTGCCTTTTGTACTGACATCTTTGACTTTAACAATTAAGGAACTTGCATGCAAAAGCGGATATATCCATTTTGAACTTTTTTTCGGAAAATGGAAAGCACTTGTATCAAATGGCCCTTGACATTTAAAAAAGTTATCACTGCCGATATGATTTAAATTTCAGTGACAGTTTTTGACAAAATTTTGAAAAATAGTTGGAATAAAGCTGCTTTTACTTTGAAAACCAAATAATTTTATATTATTTTAAATGGAAAACTCTTTATTAGCAAACTAACTGTTTTACATTGCTAGAAACTTTAGAAATGTTTAAATGTGACCCCAGGCTCTTCATACAAGCAGTGACACTCTTCCACGGCGTCTTGCGTAACACCTGAACCACCATTATTAGTAGGTGCTGTAGCCAGTAGATGTTTGTACCATTCTAAATCATGCTGATGTTCCCATTCTCTATTGAAGTTTTTCCGCATTAATTTTTTCAGGCTATTTTGTTTCTTTTCTGGTATACAGTTTTTAAAACCAAATTCGTTGAGCTTTTTTATATCAATTTTTCTTTTTTTTTTATCAAGAATGCTATTACTTCAGTACCTGTTTTAAACCTGTAGTAACAATATGTTGCCACATGAACTTCTGTCTTATTTTTTTGCTGCACCTTTTTTATACAAGCTCTTTTGGAATCTGCTATACCCTATAGTTTGTTATATGCAGTTTGAAGTTATTTAACACCGTGTAGTTTCCAGGCATTTTACGCTGCCTTTTTCAGCATAAACCTAGATATATTCGTCTTTTGATGTTATAACAGAATGCTTCCTGAGTATTCTCTCCATTCTTCCAAAACATCTATTTGCAACCACGGCCATGGGTCTCTAACTGGAAATTCAGTGACCATATTTTTTAAACAAAACATCAATAAGCGAATTCTTATTCTGGCCCGTGCATCCGTCGCAGAACAGTCAAATGGTATTTATTTCGGTGAAATCTAATCTACTTCTGTAAATCCTCTACCAGTTAAATTTTCCGTCTACACACAGAAAGTAGAATTTCGAGACGTCATCTGCACACAACAAAAAGCATAAAGACTTATTTGGTGAGAGTAATATGTATCCCCTATGGAAGTACGAGAAAGGAATGGCACCTGTTGCAGATCAAAACAAAACGTAATGCTTTTATCCGGAGTTTCTTTGGCAAGGCTATGGAAAGTAGAAGGGCTCTTTCGGTGAACAGGGTATTCTACTAGCAGTTGTCTTTTTCTCCTCATTTGTTTTATTTTTATATTGCTGTTTTATTCTGATATACTTTGAATAAACATCTGAAGCGGATGAGGTAAGTTCTGCTCGTTAGACAATTTGTACAACTTTGTTGTAGACAAACTTGTTCTTAAACAAATTCTCTTTGATTTCTTTCTATTATAGTGACTTTCCTTGCTGTTTAGTCTTTTAATAAAATCACGAATGAGTTTCTTCTTTGACAAAGACTTCCTGGATGTACTATTGCCACCTCATGTTTGTTTCGGAATGCTACCTTCTAAAAGTACTTTAGCAACGGTAGTTATTCTGTTTTGTTATCCCCGACAGACACTCGTTGTATTACGGTTATATATAAATATATATATAAAAACATTTTTTAAAGACTGCAAACTACTTGCGCTAGTAACAGACAGCGTATAGCACGGCTTTAATTTTGGTTTATTTGATTCGCATCTTCATAGAAGCGCTTACATTAATTATGCAAATCACACATTTTTACTTGCTTGAACTTTATTATTTTCCATCATGTTTACAAGGTAGTTTAGATTTTTGTAAACTGAGATCTGGGTCACCGTAGCTACAAAACTGAAAAACAAAACCGGGTAAACGTGCTGTCTAAGATACCAAAAATGGGCGCATGAGCGAATAATCTAATGCATGTCGGTTTGCTACATTGTTTTATACTTATAATGCATAATATATTTCATAACATTAGAACTAAGCTGATGACACTTACATACAGCTACCTCTGGATCTTAAACGACAAAAATGCAACTTAGATCGAGTATCTAACCCTATAACGTAACCTTGCTTCAGAATGAGACATGAGCATCCGCTCCTAAATCAAGAAATTTTTACAGTTGAATGTGTTACATGTATTTATATATATAGCTCATATTATAAATTTGTTAGTTAGCCCCCCCCCCCCCGGAAATCATCGAGCGGACGCCCTTGATGAAACTAAAAGCAAAAAATTGCATTAAGCACAGTATTATACTAATAACCTACTAGCCACTGCAATACATACTAAAGTAGGTATATCAACAAGCAGTTACATTAACATAACCCTGCGTACCGTTGTGACTTTTTAATTTCTCAAGCAGAAAAAGTATCTTCTGCGTATTCTACTTCCTGTATTGCCCTCGTTAACAGTAATATAATTTCAACTATTTTACAATGTATCAATTAATCAAGATATCAACTTCATAGCTAATGATAACAACATTAACAAACTGCCCCAAACACAGCTCTACCTTTTACGATAGTAAATTGTGGTATAGCAAATTAGAGGTTAGATTCTGCATAACACGTACATATAGCCTATTTTTTTTATTATTGAATTCAGAATAGGATTTAATTCTATCACATTTGTAGAGTGTATGATAAAAATACAGTAAATTCAGGTTTATCAGGTTTACGACCTAAAAGACAAAAATCACTACATATGTTGACAATTTATGTTTATTTAAAACATTGACACAAATGATAGACCTTTAGCCCATAAATATGTATTTAGTAACTCTTAGTGAAACTTCAAAGTGTGCCGTTAGAAAAATATCATGTCTATTTTATTTTCTATAATATAAAATGTACTATAGCTAACTCGAAGAGGGCTATATCCGCTTTTGCAGCAAAAATAGTGACATAGCTTGTTTTGACGCAAAACGTAAGCTTTAGGTTAAAGTTTAACATGGTTATAGTTGCTTTTGAACACAACTAAGGTAGTACTACCTAGAGCCTGACAAACTGAACCAAATTCTAGAAAAAACAGAAACTCGATCAGAAATGGACATATCCGGTTTTGCACACAAGCTCCTCACTTGTTTAGCATATAATCTTTCTGCTTTTGCTTACAGTTTTGATTTGATTTTTTATTTTATTGACCTGTACTTAGTTTTTTATGGTGAACCCGGTAACCACTAGCAGGGACTAGAGTCTACCCTGATCCACCGCCGACGTCACCATTGATACAAGGACATTTATTGTTTAAATGTGGGGAATACAAAATTAGTTTCTTTCACCTAACTAAATGCTAATATTTACCTACTGAGATTTTTTGCTACCACTGTAACATAATAATAACATAACCTTGATGTTGTTGCAATGTTTACAGCCTTTTGACAAAAGCACTGATAAATAGATTACAGAAGTTAACGTTAGTTCTGTTATTTTCCAATGTTTTCCTCCGTTAAATACTACAAAGCACTACTATAGTCGAATTATTAAATAGTAGGCAATGATTCATAGCATTGATTTCATTTCGTTACTATTTCGGCTGCCATCAATAGTAATTAGAAAAGGAATTTTGTTTACTATTACTTTGCAAGCAAATTTCGTTAAGGTTTAAACTGTATTTGTATTGCCTACCAGTCAACGATGTGTTTAATATATACCATGAGTCACTGTTAACAATTTCAAAAATCAATTTATAGATAATATTATGTCCACATATATTATCACATGCGTGGTCGTAGTAAACGTTGAGAGTTACAGACAGTGGCGTAACAACTAATTAAGGTCTCCTCCTCAGGCTGCACATCAGCTGTGGTGGTCATGACCAAACTAGTCATGGGGGCCAATAGAGACTCCAAATCAGACGAAAGGAAGGGGGGTTTTATTTAAGATCCCAGTCGCCCACGAAACATGAAAGATCCCTCTCGGAACACGGGATGAAATACTAAAACAACAGACAAATTAGTTTTTTTTTAATAGTTACATGAAAATAGTTTTATACCACAGTTTAATCTTTATTTTCAATTAATTTTTAATATTCCTATGTTTTCTTTCACTTCTGTAGTTTATATTGTTAACATGATAATCCATATAGAATAATAGTCAAAGTGACATATGAAAAAACAAATATATACAATTGTATAAAAGTGGCCCAATCGTGGCCCTTTCTCTTTGAGGCCCCCTGCGTTGCAGGGGTCGCAGGGGTGGTTGTTACGCCACTTTCTTTTTTTAACTTTTGTAATACAATTTGTTTATTGTTAATCTAGTTTTTACCTTCTTCTCATTCACTCATGTATGTACTAGTATGTGGTATTTTCATTTATTATCGTTGAATTACTCAATATATCTCTCGATAAATTTTTTAATTCAACTTGCCCGAAAAGCAAAATGAATCGCCAGATCTGATGTTATTTGTGTATTTTAAGTATTGATTTAATAAATACTTAAAACCGAATGATAAGCAACTTTATATTGTTTCCACAATTTTCTTGCACTTCAATTATGATACGAACTTAGCTTTGATAATACGTCTGCATCCGAGCATTGATACTATTATTTAAAAAAAACACTGCATTAATGTATCAGTAAGGTCAAGAAGAAGTAATAAGTTAATAAGATTTATCTTGTGTTGAAAGTATTTATGACAAAAATGATGTGTTATTAGAGGGTGAGTATAATTTGCAATGTAATAACTAAGAATGTCTAATGAACAATAATGTGGTTAATAAAATCTTTTAATAGTTATTTTGTATTCGCATAGGCCGTTTTGTTTTACTTTCAACTGCTCTCAATAGTACATAATCATCATATATCATCATATAATTTATTATTTTTAAGAAATTCATAATTTTAAAGTGCTTTAAATTATTTTTAAAGTATGTCAGATTTACGTGGAATATTTTGTTACGTTTTACATGGAACTGTGCGATAAAAATCAATGTAAAAACCTTTGTTTACCCATCACAACTGATTCGAAAATGTCACATAGACGAACCTTATTTTTTACTTTTCTAACCTTCTCTACTCCACCTGATTGAATTTCGGGACAATCAGTGTAATAGTTTAAAAGCTACACTACTTCAACTGTTAATATTATTTAACTTAAACCAGAAACTGTTGTTTTGCGATTGACTTATCATGATAGTTTTGTTCAATTTTTTTATTCTTTAGTCAGTGTTTTCAAACCCGTGTACGATTGCGAATGTGAAACTAGATATGCCTCATAGAAATTTTCATGGAGAAACTAAAAAGATTGAATCATTATTATTATTATTATTATTATTATTATTATTATTCAGTGGCACTCAATAGCCTACAGTGGTTGAGTTATTGACAATACAGTCACTCGACGTTTTCACTGCGTAAGTTAGTGGAATAATTGCACTGTTGCTCCGCATGGTCAACGTAATTACCGCTGGAGTCAACCATTGAGTCCGCTGAGTACCGCTGAACGCGTCCATTATTAATGCTTTATTAATAATCAAATATCGGTTATGATTAAAATAACATCCTTGCCTCCGTTTCATTCTTTAAATATCAAATGGGAACTTATACAGATCCAAGTTTGCTTATTTTTTCGCCTTTCAATTTATATTTTACAAGGTCTAATATTCCATGTGTCCGTTGTATCTTTTTTGAGTCTCTTACGTAATGTAATTAATAGGTAAACAATAATAATCGTGTAATTAATCAGTAAGATATGTTTCGATGATAATCCCTAAAGTATTTCTAATGATTATAAATCGTATTGTCATTCCTTACGACAAAGATTCAAATTGATACAAAAAGCAAATAGTAGACATACTTAATAGATATCTTTTCCAAATTCTGAAAAGTAAATCCCGGTATTCTCTTGATAGTAATTTCATAATTTCTTTTAGTAATCTTAGATTTCCTAAAAATAACACTTAGATTAGAAATTAAGATTACTAACAATTATTTTTTTTCATGTCAAATAGTTTATCAGAATATATTTATCATCTTGTACTTGGTTGCAGTAGTACTGTGCCCATCAAAAGAGAAATTTTTGCGGCCTTCAATTTTTCCTTATACCATGAGTTTTCAATCACTACAATGACTTAATCTTTCCTGTTGTTAATTAAATGTTCGACTATGGTGGAAAGTCTTTACTACTTAAAGTTTTGATTCATCAATTACCATAAATTACTTTCTTTAATAATTAATTTATTGGTTTTACAAATCTAAAAACCTTTTCTATGTTACATATTTTAGAAGGACTTAATGAAAGATATAAAGACTATCAATAACAGTTCTGCTTTGAAACTAACTTTCTAAATTAGTAATTTTTGTTAACTTATGTTAAAGAAAAGTCTATTTTATTTTATTTACCACATTGGTAAAATAAGATTGCAAATGTGATTAAAAAATAAGAACAGCTTTAAGAACAATGCTAGATTTCATCTTTATTATTAATGTTTTAGGTTTTTAATATAAATAAGTTTTTTTTCATCTGAACATCATGGCTATTGGAGTAAATCCTGATAGTGAAATTCGTCCAGCGTCAACGAACGAAATTCAAAATGAAAACAAACCAGAAGAAGCTATAGGAATGTGTACTAAATTTCGCATATTTTTCACAAACATTACAGTGGAACCTATACTAGTTCTATTCCTTCTGCCTAGTGTTATGTCAGTAGTAGCCATAGCAAATTTAGATTTAGAAAAAGCTTGTCGAGTTAATTTAGAGTATAACGAAACCGTCTGTGATGGTTTGACTGCAAGAAATTCTTCACTTTACACTCCAAAACAAGAAGAAACAGTTCAGAAATTAGTTGCTTCAATGGCCGCATGGAAGAACGTTATCAAAAGTGTTCTTCCTTCTATTCTATTAATGTTTTTGGGTTCTTGGAGTGATAGACACAAACGAAGAAAACCTGGCATACTAATACCAATAATAGGAGAAATTTTTACAAATATTGGAGTTTTGACATGTATTTATTTCTTTTATGAACTTCCTATGGAAGTTAACGGTGTTGCTGAATCGCTTCCAACTGCTTTAGCGGGAGGTTGGTTTACTATGTTTATGGCTGTGTTCAGTTATGTCAGTGCTGTTTCAACTGTTGAAACGCGAACTGTTAGAATTGGAGCGGTTAATATTATTAGTCATCTTAGCTTTACTGTTGGAATAGCCTTAAGTGGTATTTTGCTAAGAGTAATTGGTCTGTATGGAGTATTCTCGTTGGCTCTAGGGATGTATATTATTGGTATCTTATATGCTGTATTTGTAATTAAAGAAATTAAATCGGAAGACGAGGAAGATCAAGAAGACAAAAAAAATAAAGTTGGTTTTGTTAAAGATTTTTTCAATGTAAGGCATATAGCAGAAACGCTTAGAGTGGCGTTTAAACCACGTCAAAAAAATTGGAGATTAAGAATTTGTGTCATAATGATGCTGGTGATGGTTGTCATAGGCCCTGTTCATGGTAAGTTTCAGTTTGTTACATTTACTGAATAAATAAACAATACCTGACAAGAAATAAAATCATTCCGAATATTGTGACTACACTTTCCTCTCTTTAAGTTTACATCGAAATGTTTAAACAAGTTTTTGTGTTCGGTTTTTACATTCAAATGGTCAAAATGCAATTGATGGATCTGTAAATAACGTTTACTTTTTTTTATTTATTCCCAAATTGAGACATTTCTGAATTCTAGAAGTTCAGTTTTGCTAACGTTACTTCCGTTTGTAATGTTCCGAACATTAATTCCTATTCCCACAAGAAGTTGACACTTCTAGATCTCCATCAATTCTTATATCTGTTACCTTTTGGTTGCTAATTTTAAATTCTATCAAACTTTTATGATTTTTGTATCTTACATTTTCTATAAAAATCCGGCAGCTCTTATCAAGGCAGTTGATGTTTTCTGCAAGGTAACATTTTCTTTCGTTGTTTTTTATTTTCTTAACAAATAATTTTCAATTACTTTGTTTCTATTACATTTTTGAAATCTTGTTTGGCTTCTTTTTCTGATTTACTTATTGATTACGTTTACATTTCATTTTAATAACTAGGATTTTCCACCACCTAATATGCTTACTGTTAATTCATTTTGGTTTTGCTCGTCAACTAATGGAAATTTTATTTTGTGTACCAAATGTTCCGAGGGTATGTAAGCAAGTACAAAAATTTGAAATTTGAAATTTATTGTATTTCTGGTTGTTGAAAACTGTCAGACTGATTCTGACTATTCTTGGACATCTAATTAGCACCAATCTACTTTTTTTGTTTTCTCCGTTTTATTTGTACTTTTTTAGTCTTCTTTTTCGATGGTCTATAATCTAATCTTCTCGATATCATCAAACTAGTGCGCCAGTGCAAATCTTTGTTGAGTCCGGATTAGTCTCTTCACCTCAAGTATTATATATTATTTGGAGCGGTTGCTTTTTGGAAGTCTGGGAGCGATGTGTGTTTGGTATAGCAAATCGGAAGAAGTTTATGACATTTGCATTTTGTCGAAGTACAATTTGTGAAATTGTAGATTTAACTCGTGGTTTCCATTTTTCAACAATTTTCTTTTTAGAATCTATTAGAAACCTTATTTCAGGAGATGTAAGATCAATACGGAAATGAATTTAAAAAGTCGCAAGGTCTGTGTTTATGTACCAATTTGCTTGGAAATAGAGGAGATTAGTAGGTAAAAAGATATTTTAGAACATATTGTATACTGTATGGATAATATCTTGATGCAAAATATTATGTACTGTATTCCTCAACTAGTGTTATTGCTTACCGATACCCGTTCGAGCTCCTTCCCATTTAGCCCAATTTAAAATACGGCATGAAGGGATAATTTTGGTAACACTGAGTGTCTTTAGACTTTAGTCTACAGACTCCATGGGCATACTAAGGCAGAAATAGTTTGGCTATTTTTGGGTTCTCTTGGGCAAACCATAGACAATATTATGAAACTAAATATTCTGTGAGCTTGGCCAAATTATGCCACTCTCATAAAAATAAATAAATACCTATTTCGTAATTAGCTGACAGGTAAGTGGTCTAGAAGGGACACGGATGGGTCTGCCTTCTTCACCGGTTGCAGACCAAGCTTTTCCAAATTTTAAAACCTTTTTTAATGAAACGTGTATAAAGCCCAAAATCGAAACTGATAGTGATATTCTTCAATATAAAAACCTTTTTTACACTAAACTCGTTATTTTATTTCTTGATCTTAAAGATGCCGTTTTTTGAAGATAATACAAGCTGTTTTATAGAGAATTGGTTAGGTTATCTTTTGTTATAAACCAGTTCCATCAAGAATCACAAACAACAGTGTATATGTTAAACATACATGATGTTTCCTTTTTTTGTTAATAGTTTTCTAAATAGTTATTCAGGCAAACAATTAATGATCAGTCAAACAGAAAAAGTTCAATGACGATTCGACTTTGCGTTCTTGAGACTCTCTGGTTTTAGTTTTGAGAAGCTGAACGAGAAAAAACAAAAGCGAATCGGATGAATCTTGCACCAAGTTGTTATGAGGAATCAATTTTATAAACATCTCTAATTTGTAGTGACTGGAAATAATCTTGAAGATTCCCATGCATTTTGCATGTTTTCAAGTCGTATTTTTAACATGAGAATCTGTACTAGGGTAACTTAAGTACAACTGTCCATTTTTTATCCTTCTAATATTTTTTGTTCTTCCATTATGATTTTTTGTTATTTAGACTTTTAATCCCTCATGCCACCAAAGCGGAAAAATACAAATGAATCACTTTTTTGATCACTCTCTTACTGTATCGGTGCTGTCGGTTCTTCACTGATCAGCAGAAGATATGTGATCTTCTATTTACGTTTCTGTTTGACTCAACAGTTCCTTTTAATAGCCTGTAGTTTGAAAACCTATATACAGGATTGACATTTGACAATATCGTTATTTGCTCTTAATTAAAAGGATACAATAATAAATTAATAATGAACTGTATTTTTTTAATTCATTAATTTATTACTTTTAGGTGAATTTAACGTGATCTATTTATTTGTTCGATATCGTTTTGGATGGAACGAAGTGCATTTTAGTTTATATTACACGTATAACCTTATTTTGCATATGTTAGGTAAGAGATTAATTGTTTGCTTTTTCGTATTTCTTTTATTTTCTATTTTAATGTTTTACAGGTACTATAATATCTTTAACTTTGTTCTCGAAAGTATTAAAAGTTGATGATGCGGTATTAGGAATGATATCTAGTACAAGCAAAGTGCTGTCCTGCTTTGTATACGCATTTGCACCGAATTCCTGGGTATTTTGTCTAGGTAAGAACTTATTTACATTTGTTTCTAATCTTCTATACAATCCTGCAACGATATTGACATTTCAACCATATTCTAGGTGTTGTGGTAGAGATACTCAATGGCACATCATTTATAGCACTAAGGTCTATAATATCTAAATTAGTTCCACCGGATGAATTAGGTATTTGAGGACATTAAAAATTTCTTAACTTTTATAATATCTACAGCTTTAATAAATTGTTTCTAGGAAAAATCAATTCACTCTTTGGTGTATCTGAAGCTTTAATGCCTTTAGTTTACGGTCCAATGTATAGTTTAGTATATAAAGCAACGATTGACGTCTTGCCAGGAACGTTCTTTTTGGTTGGTGGTGGTCTAACAATACCAGCAATTGTAATATTCTAGTAAATATGCTTTTTATTGCGATTCTTATTCAGATTTTATCAAGCATTGTTTTAGTTGGTTATATCTTGAACATCGAAGGGATTTGAAAGAAGAAAGAGAAAATAAGGCACAGATGAATGAGTTATTAAAAAGAGAAGAAAACGGAAACGTTCAACCAAGTTAAATACAATTTTTAAAGCTAATACTTACAACAAAAGGAATTAAATATCCAATTATTGTTATGTGAAAAAGAAGATTAATGTTAATTAGTATCAGTTTGTTTTTTATGTCTTATTTGGTCTTTAATTAATTTATAAAGACAAAAAGGGTTACTGTGGATTTTACGTTTTAATAATATTATTTTCTAATATCGAAAAAGATTATTTTCTTACATTAGATTTTATTAGAATAATTTCGGCACGGACTGTATATGAATCATCACCTGTACATACATATTTCTTAAACTCCATCCATGCTAATATTTAAAATTTAAAGACATTGTTTATTATTTATTAAATTATTTACACTATAAATCATCCTAGTATTATTTCATTGTTTAAACTTTAAACCCTTTCTTACAATAAAATCAAATATTTGAAGAGTGTTAATTGATAACTTTTATAATATTCAAATAAAGACATGAAGAATCAAAATAGAGCCAGTAGTCGTTCCTACAATATGTGCTCATAAAGACTAAGAATTAACTAAATATAATTACATTAAACCAGACTTATTTGATAATAACATAAATACTTAACAATCTCTAACTGTAAAGTATACACAGCACTATACAGTGGCACATATCAGTCAGTAAATGTAATATTAACTTACTTTTAATCTAAATGCAATGAATTGAGGTTCTTAATATTCATCTGAAAGTAATTACATGTTACGTTTTTCCTTAAATGTGCTTCTGTAAAATCGATGTTTTGTTTAACTAGAGAAAAAGGTATTTCCTCCTTTCCATGTAAGTAACATTTTTTGTTCAAAACTAAAATATTTCCCACATTCTTAGCTAAATTTCCGCAAAGTATATAATATTTCGCTTTCCCTTTTTACTGCAACTTTGCTAATTTTAAAAGTTTTAGAGAAAATGCTTTCCTTTTAATTTCAAAGAAAACAGTTGAAGTGAATGTGTTGACTAACAACTGAAATAATTTTTCAGGTCTCTTAAATGGCATTTAAAACAGAAAAATAACAAAAAAACAAGTTCTCATAGTATCTTCTTTACATATGCGTTTTTGTTTAAAAGATGGTATAATTTGTTTTTTTCTAATTAAGCCATTCTGTTATTACTTTACATTCTGATGGCAATCAGATTAATTATTTTTAAATCCAGAATCTGAAATGACCATCGAAAAACAGTGGGATCTTGAAAATTTACTTGCTTTAGATCAGAGATGAGCGAAGTATGCTCCTGAACAAATCGGCATTCCAATGCGTTCCTCTCCTTTCTCACACAAGTCCTTTAGTTAACGTTTTCAAACTAACCTACAACTACAAAGCTAAAATTGTTCACCAGCTTCTCATGATTTATATATGAGAAAATTAAAATTATTTTTAAAATAATAGCAGCTGCTATTTTATTTTCCTACGTTACAAAAAAGAAATTAACATCTAAAATCCGCCTATGTTTTGAGACCATTTGGCCTCTCTTGTTTGAAGATTTGATGCTTTAAAATCTGTTTACTTTCGATTTTCTGTGTATAGTGTGTTCATCACTATCAGGGCGTTTTATTTACATATGTATGGAGTGTTTTCTTGTGAGGGGCCACACCAGGGAATGTACCGATTTTGACATGGCTCCTAGTGTCCATACCGATTTTGACATCTTAAAGCTATAAGTGAGTTTTTTTATTGAATTCTAATTCAATTTAGGTTTGGTCATTCTGAGAACCCTTTTTCTCCAATGTTTTCAGCTGCTGTAAGCACGACCTTTGATCTGAACGGCCATTAAGGCCACTTTTTCTGATTTTGCCCGTTACAACCTCTGAGTCTATATAACTAAATTTATATATGAACTACAATTGAATTTAACTGCTATAACTAGTCGTAAAAAATCAGTTAGAAAAAGGTGCCAAAGCTAGATTTTGCCACGAAAGCAAGAAGCCCTAGTTACACCTCTACCAGAATTGATCTTCTGTTTTGACGATATGTTTTACAAGAAATCCCAGAAAAATTATGTGTTTAGAGAAGAGAGAACCTCTAGATTAAAATTAAAAATGCTTGAGAACTAATATACTTAATATAGTGCGCAAGCTATTGTCAGTAGCCAAGGGGACAGTTCAGAATAAAGAATATCAGATATAGGATCAAGCAACAAATCAGAAATATTTATTTAGCTTGAGGAAGAAAAAACCTGAGTTAATAAATAGGGACTCAATGCTATACTCGAAAGAATTTGTAAATTCTATTTTTAGGCTTTCAGAACGTTAATTAGAATTTTATTAATTTTAATGTCTAATTATTTATTTTAGAGAGATTATAAAATATTTATTAATCTTGAATTTAATTTGTCTGCGTTACTGGTATTTGTGTTATTTTTTGAAAATACGCTTTTAATTTCAAATAAAGAAGGATGTAGGATAGTTCGAAAATCAAAGGAAGTCCACTTTTAAATAGTGCAGAAATAATAAATAAGACACTATCAGCAAAAAGGTTGTTAGTCACACACAATTTCATTTTTTAAGATCTATTCCTAATTATTCTGTTAAAGATATTCTTAGAAGTATTAAAGTTTCATTAATCTACTTATCCATTTCTTTCAGATGTTGAGTTGTAATAATTAGATAATTTTTAATTAAATAAAAATGACTCGAGAAGAATTAAGATCATTATCATCACATAATGATAAGCAACATCAACTTCCTAAAGGTTTTATAGAAAAAACTCGTATAATATTTTTAAATGTAACCGTAGAACCAATTGTTGTATTATATTTAATACCAAGCGTAATGTCCATAATAACTGTACAAAACTTAAATTTAGAAAAAGGATGTAGAGTTAATTTAAACTTAAATTCCGATATTTGTGATGGTTTAGCAGCGAGAAATTCTTCTGCCTATAATGTTACTGATGAAGCTGCTGTTCAAAAGCTAGTAGCATCTATGTATATAGGGAAAAGTATTGTGCAAAGTATCTTTCCCGCAATTCTACTTATGTTTTTGGGCTCTTGGAGTGATCGACATAATAAAAGAAAGGCTTGTATTATCCTACCGATAGGTGGTGATTGTATTTCTTGTGTTGGATTCTTATTGTGTACGTATTTTTTCTACGAGCTTTCTATGGAATACAGTGTATTATCTGACACAATACCTCCGGCAATAATGGGCGGGTGGTTTATTATGAACATGGCCGCTTTCAGTTACATTGGTGAAAATTCAAGTATTGAAACTAGAACGATAAGAGTTGGAGCTGTTAGTTTATTGTGTAACATTAGTATGCCAATTGGACTTTCAGTTAGTGGGATTTTATACAATAAGATCGGATTTTATGGTGTGTTTTCACTGTCTTTGACTATGCTTTTGGCAGGAGCTACTTATGGTATTATTAGAATCACAGATAAGCATAAAGGCAAAGTGCTCACCAGTAATAGGAAAATTGGGTTTTTAAGAGATTTTTTTGATGCAAAGCATTTAAAAGATACGCTGAGTATTGCTTTTAAAAAAGATGGGAAAAACAGAAGAAAAAGAGTTTGTCTGATCATGATCATACTTTTAGTTGTTGTTCGTCCATTTCAAGGTAAGCTTCTTACTTTCATTCTTATCTAACAATCTTTAGTGTATTGCATTAACTTTATTGTGTGTCTTTTAAGAACAATTTTAATAGAAGCAAAAGAAGTAACTTTTGTTAGTTATATTTAGTTTGGACTTCTTATAGGTTATTTTCAGAGTTGGGCTGGTTTCGACCAGGGTGGTTTTAACACGGGGTTTTAACCAAGTGGTCAAAACTGCATTTTTCGAAATTAATCACAAAGGGTATAAGGGTATAACCGGCCCTATTGCTATGGGTGCTATTGGTCAAAAAAAAAGCAATCATTTTTGTAATTTCTCCCAGAGATGAAAATTGCCTTTCGAAATTCGAAACAAAACCTTACTTTAAACATTTCATTTTATAATTCTTAATTGTGTAGATAAATTAAAAACTACATCTGGTATCAATGTCCAAATGTTATAAAGAATTTTTTTAAAATGTGAAAACTTTTATTTTAATGAAAACCGATGAATTCCAATTCTAGTTCTACTTTGTTGCCAAGATGCATGAAACTTGCCTGTGTCGTATTTGTTGCGTTCAGGACATAAACTGTGTAACAATTTTCTTGTTTATTTTGAACTGTTCTATCATCTCTAACAATATCGTCGGTTATCCACTAACATCTTGTGTAGATGTTAAATCAAAATTCCAATCAATTTTAACCACTGGCCTGGTCAAAACTAAAAAGAATTATTGTTTTTCTAACCCTGGTTATTTTTGTTACCCACATTTAAATTTATTCATAGATTACTGGATGCACTGAACCTACTATATCAAAATCAAATTTTACTTCTTGTTAAAATAAACAACTTTTTATTCTTCTTCCAATAACATTACCATACAGTTCTAGTTGAGATTTAATTATGTTTACTTTTAGATTTTCATTTTTAGGCGAATTTGGTGTTTTGTACTTATCCGTAAGATATCGATTCCAGTGGAATGAAGTAGACTACAGCATATATTGCGCATACAATTTTATAATACAGACGATAGGTAAGGAAAGCCGATGACATGCCAAATAGATTAAACATTTATAAAATTACATCCACCGGTGTTAACAGAATTTAACATATCAATTAACTCTTACCTGAAATTAAAATATGAATTTGCTACGTAGATCTTAAATTGTAGCATTTTCGAGGAAAGGATCTTGGCTAAATAGACTCAAACTTTACTACTGGTATTTCTAATATTTTTGATTTTTAGAATTCGTCTTTTAAAAATAAAAATCCCGGTTGTCTGGACCGTCTCTATTATCACTGAAAAAGCAAATAATCTTAAATGAACTTTAACAAACTACATCTTGAAAACGCTGCGTCCCTGGATATTTATAAAGAGAGTTGAGAGCTAGGACGTTTGGGCGGGGTTGTTTGGTCGAGACCATTTGGTAGCCACCGTTTGGGCTTGTAGATGTTTAGGGGAGGGATTCTTTCTTAAAAAAGAATATTGTAATTTTCTTTTTTAATATATATCTAAGCCTGTTTGTAGATTTGCAATTATTGTTTCCTATAGCTTCCGCCACGATTCAATTGGCTTATGTAGTTAAATAAAACCAATTTAACAAATCTCTAATTTCATCTGGCAAGTCTGAAGATTACTGGGTTAGGTCCAGGATTATTATTATACATTGATAGACTTTGCGCGGTCTTAGAACTACATGTACGTCATGAACGAAAATGCGTCAAGTATGATATCATTAAAATCACGGTGGCGTAACATCACAGTTCTACAAAGTTAGTTATAAGTTGTTAGATAGCGATCATTACTCCCCTGTATAAGTCAACTTGGACTGGTCCGACCTATTTTCGTAAACTGCGCATGGCGTCGCTCATATGTAGTTCTAACACTGCGCAAAGTCTATCATTCTAGTTTCTTGAATCTTACTAACCTCAAAATAGAAAAAAAAATAAATATTTCACGCTCAATCAGCCAGTGCTCAAACGTCCTCGCACCCAAACGTCCTCGCGCCTAAACGGCCGACGCCCAAACGGCCCCGCGCCCAAACGGTCGGCGCACAATGGTTTATGTGAGGAAATTAATATGTTTTGATGAACGTTATTTACAAATTTGCTTTTTACGTGTCAGTTAGGATATTTCAGGTTATTCTCTCTATTTATTTTATCCTTATCAACAGTTGTGTCGAGAATTAGTAGTCATTTATACATGCAAAAATGTTTTATTTTCTAATTACCCTAAATTGATCAAGTAACTTGAGCCTTTAACCACATATAAAGTTCTTTGAATGCATTAGGCATTATCAAACATCATAGAGAGTCGATATACTACGTAAGTTTCTGTAACTTTGTAAGTACTAAACACGCTCTTTTTGTTTGCATCTTCTTGGGGGATTAATCCTACCCCAATAATCATAAACTTCATATTACCGCTGGCCTTGGACGTTTTTTTCATTGTTGAAGTAACTTTTATAATGTTTTGCAAAAGATGGAAATTTGTAATTTTAGCCAGCTTCCGTTTAATTTGACTCACAGTGACATTTTTGCGACATGGCATTAGTGACTGTTATTTAAATTTTAATAACTCCATTTTGAAAGAGCATTTAGAGTTTTATGTATCAATCATACTTTGGAAAAGGTAAACGCACGTCAAACGTCTTTAAATTGATCATTGGGACAAACAAATCATGAGAATAATATTAAAAATTCTTTTAATGTTGTTTTTGATAAAAAAAAGTGAAAACCAAAGTATGAAACGTTAACCTTAAAAGATTTAAAAAGATTTATCGTATTCGGGAAACAACACGAATAATAATTTGATATAACGATAACGGAAATACCTGATGATTATCCTTCTGTGTTGATGGCATTGATATTTCCTTTCGTGAGGTTCTGTATTTATCAATTTAACGTATCATTTAACCCTAAATATTACATTTCGAAAAAAAAGTTAAGTGCTAGGCTTACGAATATGCCTAACATTAAATAAATGAGCACCATCACGTCTAGATGATTTACATAGATAGTCTTTAATGTCTCTATTTTAAAAAACATAAAACTTTTCTGAGGGTTGAATATTTTGGAAAGGATGCGGGGTTGCATGGGATCGGAATAAACATTGAAGATTCCAAATTTAAGAAAATCTGTAAATTAAACCAAAGCGGAAATAAAGAAGTAAAAGAGGCATTGAACACGTAAAATATTAAAGATTCTATGCAATGCCAGTAATGTTACGTTATTCCAAAACTAGTCAAGATTCGTTTATTTTAGGAACATTGTTTTCATTAACATTTTTTTCTAAGTTTCTCAAACTAGATGATGCTCTTCTTGGTGCTATTTCAAGTTCAAGTAAATTTATTGCTTGCTTTGTGTATGCCTTTGCACCAAACTCTACGGTATTTTATTTGGGTAAGATGTTACAATTATGTTTGACTAATTGTAATAATGAATAATTTTATGAATGGGTATTTCTAGGAACTGTTACAGAAATGCTCAATGGTACTTCTTTCATTGCAATGAGATCTATTATTTCAAAGTTAGGACCTCCTGAAGAAATTGGTATATATCTGATTCAAGTCATTTGAATGATTTAAAATAATTTTTTATTTTAGGGAAGCTTAACTCATTATTTGGTGTATGTGAAGCATTTGTACCATTGATCTATGGCTCAATGTATAGTTTGATATATAAAATGACAATAAGTTTTTTGCCAGGAATGTTTTTTGTAGTTGGAAGCGTTCTTACTATACCAGCGATATTGATTTTTATGTGAGGATATTTCTTTACTTAGAACTGTTTGACACTATGCTAAGTTTTGTGGAAATTTTATAAAAGACTTTTTATGAAAATTTCTTTCAGAATTTTTGGTAGGTTGTTGTAGCAAGTTGTATGCAACTATGCATAATTTTTTACAAAATTTTTGACGTGGGCGTGCGCAGTATCAATCTATTTACAGCTGTTTGCAGTGACCTTTAAGCAACCTTTAATGCGACTCGTAAACATAACCGCAAATAATAGGGAAGCAAGCAAATGTGTAGACGATCAGCTGATGTGGGTTTGCGCATAGACGCGCTCACGTTTACTGCGCATTTTCTGCAAGAAATTTACCAATTTTTAGAACATATTCTATAAAAATTTTGTTGACAAAATTTCTATAAAAATTTCTATGTAAACTCCGTTTGCAACGACCGAAAATTTTTAAAAAATTAATTTGTACAAAATTTTTTAGAAAATTTAGCATAGTGTCAAACAGCTCTTATTTAGCTTTACTGTGACAAAAATCAAAGCTGTGTTGTACATTATTACTTAGAATGATATAAATTTATTAATTTGGAAAATCCTAGGTGGCTATACTTTGAACACAAAGAACAAATGAAAGAAGACAACAAAAACAGAAACCAAAAGTTAGAATTACTGGCAGAAGCTAAAAAATAGGTTGCTGAGATGTATTTACAATAAAATTCTTATTATACTGTGTTTTTTATCATTTAATAAAAATTCTAAATAATATTTAACTTTAGACAATTTATTTAACAATAGTTCAAACAGTAAATCGACAAACGATAAAAATAAACTTCTTATTTCAACAAAGATAAGGGTGCTGCCAGAAGAAAAAATAAATAATTTCAAGTGTTTATGCAAATTTTATTAAAAGAATTAGATGTTAAATGGTTTACTAAAGAAGTTGATCATTACGAACTTACGTAATGATAAAGATGAAAAATAGCTTGCATTTTAAATGTGATTATTATTTTATTACATTTCAAAGAGTATTGACTTTATATTAACGAATTATCTATTACTGTAAATACAACTTTATCTTTTGATTAAAAAAAACTATTCTGTCTTTTAAAAATCTCTAAGAGTCATTTTTCATAGTTCACTTGTCTGTCGCTACAGTAATTCAGATTTGTTAATAAGAATGTTCTCCTAATACATTTCTGCCAATATACCTACGAGCAATAATAAATAATAAGTGTGTACATAATTCATTGAGGTAATGAATTTTGGCAATTGAAGAAATTAACGGTCTGTATGTAATATTACATGGTAAGTTTCATAAATATTAACATTGCTAAGATTTTTTAAAAGACGAAATAATGAAATTTTTTAAAGAATTTTATGAGATTTACCAATTGTTTTCAGAGGTATTGTTCTAATACTGAGTATTTCATTGTATTAATTTTATTTATTTACATTTGTAAAACACACTTTTGAATTTGTGCCCATTCTTTATTGTCGTAAATCTACAACCTGCTAGAAAGTCTAAAACGAAATATATACATGAATTTCCAGAATCTCAGAACTTTAAAGTTACACTACCGTTAAATCTTGGAATTTTGGTTTTATTCAATTTCTGAAAGCGTTTTAAGCTTGCTTATCCAGAAAATATTATTAGTATAAATAATTTTCTGAACAACTTACCAAAAGTCGAAGAAATCACAACACCACGAAACTCCAAATTATTATACAGGATATATCTCAGTCTCTTTTCAATATTATATGAACACGTTACCCACAGCCAAAGAAATCACATCATGAAACTGTAAATTGTTATACAGGATATAAAAACTCTTCTTTTAGTTCTTTAAATAGCTACAGTGGCTCAAGATAAAATTAAATTACCACATATTCCACATATTTTTTATAAATTTTTGAACGGCTTCTGTAATTAAGTGAGAATTTTATTAAAATCTCTTGATAGGTTATTTCTTACTTGGAGTACTCTGCCGCTTTCTTAACGAAACTTTTTTTCCTGCATATAACTTTGAAATTAAATGCGATTTTAGAAGAATAGCTCCAGATGAAGTTTTCTTTATTCTTCTAATAATTTCATCCGAGCAATGGTTTTCAAGTTTAGTTTGCCAAC
Source organism: Ignelater luminosus (assembly GCA_011009095.1). Lineage (NCBI taxonomy): Eukaryota > Metazoa > Arthropoda > Insecta > Coleoptera > Elateridae > Ignelater > Ignelater luminosus. Next base: position 243,330 of record VTPC01090207.1, on the reverse strand, counting down.
AGACCGAAAAAACACTAATTGAAAGAGTAAGAAAAACTTTAATTGACACTGAAACAAGATTCTGGTACCAAACATCATAAATTTGTCATTAAGAGGTACCATATAATATTGTGGAATGGTCTAGCTCTAAATACTAATATTCCGTATGTATACCACGAACGGTTAGCTAAAACAATTTCAATTATTTTACGCCAAAAGTTGTACCTACTGTTCATGTATAACTTTAAAGGGTGATTATTACATAAACAAAGTTTTGTTAAGATACTTAAATTACTCATTAAAGAGATCTATTTAGTTTCCTGTTACAACTCATCAACACTAAATTAGAAATATTCTGTTGGACATAAATTACCTTGAAAAAGAAAGAATACTATAAGTAATCAATAGAGATCATTTTTATTCTTCTCATATTTTCTGTTTTCTACAATAACTAGCATGTGAAGTAAACGTCATGTGCCTACATCTGCTTGTTTGAGATCGATTTAATATAAACCTTCAGTAATCATTAAAGTACATCCAAATATTTACCAAGTCATTTCACCTTTTACAATTTCATCATACCCTGCCTTCAGACAGTACACAAAAGGTCAAATTTACAGACTTCATTATAATTGAATCTTAAGTGTTGTTGATAATTTATCAGTGTATCAAATGCTTTTGATAAAATAAGGGACAATGACTTTTAGACGTAAAATCAATTAATGAGGCCACTTGTAATCATACAGATGTTGCAAAAAGTATTTGGAAGTTGAAACTTATATACTTAATGCGTTTTGCAAAAACGTGAAATGTTCTGTAGAGTTTTTCTAGCCACTTGCATCTACCACTTACAGAAGGCATATATTAGTAAATAAAACATTGAAATTATATTAAATACCTTAGTAAAATTCCTCAGCTTAGCCTAGAATTTATTTCTAAAGGCAGTATCTAAAAATTTTGATGCAATGAACCAACCATTTTATATCAATACGTGATGTAGATATTCTGGTATTTTTATAAGAATCTTGTCTTACCGCTAAATTTAAAAATAAAAATCAAATCTTATTATTTTGTCTTTTAGGTTTTGTAGTTGTAACTTTATTTTATTTGTCTATTTATTTAGATATTTTTTAGATTTAAAAATAGCCATTCTGCATTAATTTCAAAATGACTCTAGAAAAAGCAAAAAGTATTGAAGCAGAACTACAAACACTTGCTACACAAGATGATAACACTATAAATAATATAAAGCCAAAAACGTTTCTTCAAAAAACAAAAATAATTTTTTGTAACATAACTGTTGAGCCTGTAATGGTTTTATACATTTTACCAAGCGTAATGGCTAGCATAGCAACTCAAAATTTAAATTTAGAAAAAGCATGTCGAGTTAACTTGAAATTGAATGAAGAAATATGTGATGGTTTAGCAGAAAGAAATACCTCAAGATATAATACATCGGATGAGGTTGATGTACAAAAACTGGTAGCTTCTATGTATGCTTGGAGAACTGTTGTGCAAAGTCTAGTACCCGCAATAATACTCATGTTTTTGGGATCTTGGAGCGATAGGAGAAGAAGAAGGAAACCTTGTATACTGTGTCCAATATTAGGTGAAATTTTAACATGCACCGGGTTTCTTTTATGCACGTATTTCTTCTACGAGCTTCCGATGGAATTTAACGGAATTGTAGAAGCCGTTCCACCGGCACTAACGGGTGGTTGGTTTGCTATGTTTATGGGTGTATATGCTTATATTAGTGGCATTTCCAATATGGAAACGAGAACTATAAGAATAGGTGCTGTGAATATGTTTAGCAATGTCAGTTTAACAATTGGTATTGCTCTTAGTGGAATTTTATACAAAAAGATTGGCTTTTACGGTGTATTTTCAACAGCATTAACTATGTACTTGACAGGAATCATTTATGGATTCTTTAGAATCAAAGAACACAATCAAGATGATGAGATTAAAACAAAAGAAGAGAATGTTAGCTTTATCAAAGATTTCTTTAATCTACAACATATATCTGAAACCTTTCAAGTTGCTTTTAAGGAGGGTGAAAGAAACAGGAAGAAGAGAATTTGTACTATCATGATACTTGTTATGGTTATTATTGGACCAATGCACGGTATGCTTTGAGATTTATTTATTTTTGTTTTAAGAACATCTGAATGCGTATTAATAATTTCATGAGAGTACAAGGTGGTTTTCTTTGCTTATCTTTGACTAATATCTAGTTATAATGGAAATCCCTTACATTACCAGATTGTTTAGTAATGTAAACTGACGACATGCCTTTATCTACCTTAAAACAGTTTTTAATTAAATTATGGCCAAATACTATAGTAATAATAATAAAATAATATTATCTCGTTGTTATAGTACTTAAAAATACACTAACTAATCAGTGTTTGCTTAAGCACTCATAATTTGGTTTCCTTTTATTACTTTATATTGCACCTATACATGATTTAAATAAATAACTTCAAAAGAAACGCAAATATGCTTCTGCTATCAATTAATTATTGTTGTTATACTGTTCACTACTTCAAGCATCCTATTTCAATAAAGCAGGACGGTGTTTTTTTTCTTTATAAATGAGTAGTACTGAGTACTTGATGCACTTGATTAGTGACTACAATTTTGTGTAAAAAGTATATTACAATCAATTTTGATTCAGATTTTATAGAAGTTTATAGATTTTAAACATTTATTCCAGAATACAGGACGGTATTATTTTGCTTTTTTCTTCTTCTTTTTTTTATTTCTCAGTGCCTTGTATATCTATTGGTTCTACTGATATTCAATATAAATAATTAATTAACAATGTGATGTTGAAGCTACCAAAATTTTAACTAATTCGACAGTAAATTCTAAATTACTTACTGCAAAATTTTTGAATTTGTGTCTACTCCAGTGTTATTTATGCTAAGCAGATTATTATGTGCATTACCTTTTTAATAATTCTTATTTAGTCTAGTGTACAGGAAAAGATGCAATATCAAAAGAAACAGGTAAGAACTTCTCAAAACTTGTAATCTTCCAATGGTAAGATTTGTATATGAGGCATCAAAACTGACTGTCGTGACGGTAACTGTTTATATTATTACCAGTTTCTTATTTTTATCTCTTCTTACGCCTACCTATGTGTTAAATTTAGCTCTTAAAAGTCTACTTTGTTAAAAATTATTTTTCTTGATTGATTTAATACCAAGGTTGATACAAAATAATCTTTCTTACAAAGTTTCTGTAATACCAACAGATTCCTTAATAGATTTTTGATTTTGATGATATTATCTCTGGAGATCTACCATTTATCAACTTTATTAAGTTGAGAAAGAAAGATTTAGCAAATTGACAAAGTGGTAAGTGGTCCAAAAGTGCTCTTTTCTTAAATAAAAATATCATTATCTTGACACCTGGATTAAATATCATTTTTTCGTTTTAAGAAATATTTCCTATAATCAATTTCGAACACTTTAGATCTTTTCAGTACGGAAACCAGAGATAAACACAATTCTGGAAAAATTTTAGGAATCATAATAGCTAAGGCCAAGAAGACTTTTTACGAGGTAGGTTTCTATATCCACATGTTTATCATAAAAATTTTTACATACTTGCCAAGTCTCCTCGGAATTAGACAAAGGCCTTTTTCGCGATACTAAGAAAATGATCTTTCCCAAAGTTTCAGACTTAATATTCTATGGAGTTGGCCTTGCTGAGATGTCGATGGCGGAAGAAGTACCGAACCACACCTCTATCTTTGGTGTATTAAACCGTATAAACGATCCAATCTTTAGATATTGTAATAAACCGGGGAAAAAGTTTATAAAAGAACCTCTCAGACTAGATTTTGTCAAAGAAGTGCGATGCATTTACCAGAGTAATTTGTATTGACCTAAAGATTAAAAAAGAGTAAATGGTGGAAAAAAAATTGTTCAAAAAGAGTTTTAAGTAGGCAATGGTAAAGTATTCAAATTTTAAAACTGAGAGTTAGTAGTGATCCTCCAGTGGTTTTAAAGACAGCATCGAAATCCACCACAAATGAAAATCTTTTGGAAAGCGGCACAAAATTTAGTCAATGACGCTGTCAGTATCGCTGAGTCATGGCTTTTTGTTAATTGGTGTAATTACTCTCTGTGGGTTAATTAATGACGGGAAACGATAGACTGTATTTCCCACACAACTTTATTGAGATCAATTTTCCTTCAAACTTTTTGTTACAGTATGTCTTGAGAGAGTAGTTTAAGATATGTAAGAACCAATATATTAAATCTTAAAATTTGTGTTTTCGTAAACGTAGTACTTGTCAAAGGTTATATAATTATATAAATCAAATTTGTAATTTGATTTAGCCAAATGTTTAGTAACAGATGGAACGAATCTGAATATTGTTTTAGTTAGTTATGAATTACATGGATGATATCGTTATCTGCCAACTTGTACTTTTGTTTCATATGAATTACATTTAAATGAATGCATCTAATAAATAGTTTTCACTTTCAGGTGAACTAGGAGTTATGTACTTATTCGTCAGGTATAGATTTCAATGGAATGAAATAGATTATAGCATATATTCCACTTATACTTTCATATTACATATGATAGGTAAGTAAACATTTTTAGGTCATTACCAGTGCTTGCCGATTTATATAAATGTTTTTATTGTGTAAATGTGAAAGGTAATAGAAAACTTTATCATTAACATTAATAAATCTGATTACAACGTTAGATATAATAATATTGTAACTGTGCTTTTATCATTTTCAAGGAACGTTATTTTCGTTGGCATTCTTCTCTAAATTTTTAAAAATGGACGATGCCTTATTAGGAGTTATTTCTAGCTCAAGTAAAGTTCTTTCATGTTTTGTATATGCATTTGCACCAACATCAACCATATTCTATATAGGTACAGTATAACACTCGAATATAAAGAATTCTCGGCAAATGAAGAATTGCAAATTATTTTTGCAGGCGCTGTTGTAGAAATGCTGAATGGTACTTCCTTTATAGCTATGCGGTCCATAATGTCAAAACTTGTTCCACCTGATGAATTAGGTACCTAGTGCATAAATGGAAATTCTTAAAATGGCATTCATAACATTATTTTAAATCTTTAGGAAAGATAAACTCATTATTTGGTGTGTCCGAAGCATTAATGCCTTTGGTGTATGGACCAATGTACAGTGTGGTATATAAAGCAACCATAAATGTTTTACCAGGAACATTCTTTTTATTAGGAGGTGTACTTACTTTTCCTGCTATAATAATATTCTTGTAAGAAACGACAAGAGTAACTAATATTTAATTTGTTTTAATATTTAAATTTGTTTTTGCATTCTAGCTGGTTATATACAGAGAATAGACGAGATGCTAGAGAAGCAAAACTGTATATTGCACAGAAAGAAAATCTTCTCACTAAGGAAAAGATTAAAACAAATCGGATTGTATAATGTATTTAACATGTTGTAACTTGATTTTAAGTTTTTAAGTTAAATAGTTTATAAAATTTGAAGACATCAAAAATAAAGTTTCTAAAGAAACTAAACTGTGTACTTATTTCAAACAAATCAATAATCGGACTGCTATATTATACTTAGTTAGTATAGAGCATCTCATAACATGGAATGCCTAAGAGAACAAACTTTAGATAACCAGGAAGTTACTACCTAGCAAGGTGAGTGACAAACACTACAGCCCACCAATGTGAAGGTTAGGTATTATCAGAAATATACCTACATAAATATAACAATCTGTTTGCACACTTCTTGCCACCGCTCCACCACTCACATGGGCCACCTTCGTTGCGGGGAGCCCAACATCATCCCCGCGGATTGGTGCGGGGTCTGCTCGATGCCGGCCATTCGCGCATGCCATCAGCTCAGCGAACGCCCGAACGCTCACTTCCAACCTCCTTTTCCAACCAAGCTTAAGAGGAATTAAATTTTCTAAGGAGCCAGCCGCCTACGGCGGCGTTTTTACATTGATCATTACATTGCACACTTCTTGCAAACTAAATCGTATTTTTCAGCATTATGAATGTAGGTACAAGTATTACGCCGTTAACACGTATTTGTCATATGGACACTGTTATGCTCTAGAGGAACCACCAAGAATCACTTGGCTAGCAAACACGTTAGAAAAGTCTTTTGCAACTCTGTTACTTAAGGAATTCATTTGTCAATATCAGCTTTCTATGTTTTAATGCTTCAATGTCATTGATATCAAAGACAAGACTGACAGGCTACTTTCTATATTTACATGCTCTCGATATAAGATATATTGAGCACAGCTCTTGTTTTTGCAAAACTCCAGTAGGTATTATGCCAAGCACAGTTCAAATGCCCCAGACTGCTTAAAGAATCGGATATCTATTATCTTATAACAGAATCTTAACCTATAGACGGGTGGAAAAATAAAATAATGAATAGCAGAATCAAATACGTTAGTTGTTGAATTGGTGAACAGATTGTTTGGAAAGAAATGAGTCAAGTTCTTAAGTAGCAATCATTAGCAAACCTGATTTATGGGCTTTTCCTGTTGCTTAGCAATTTTATGGTACTTCTTTCTTCTTTTAAAATGTCACTATAACAATTATGGGTTTATAAATTTTCTCATTATCCTTTTTAACTGAATGACCAAAATCTTTTTGTCTCCGCCATTACACTTTTTAGATACACAAAACAATTAGAAATACGGAAACCTAAATTTTATATTCAATTAATATCAACAATTTTAAGACACATTTTCAGATACTGTAAATGGTAATTTAGTCCATTTTATTATTTCTCGTTTATTAGTTTTAAAAATTCAGTTTCAATGCAGATACTACACACTACATACGTTTAGAACGTATTAATAAATAACTTGATTCTAATTTAAGACGTGATTTTATTAAAAATTGGTATTTTTACTTTGCAGGCAAAATCACCATCGGATAACAACAACATCCTTTCACCAAGCCCAGTTACTTCACCTTCGTCTCCTTCAGGACCACCTAGCAGCATTCTGTGTTCAGTATGCGGACGAATGTTTGGCAAAAAGTCTATAAAAATCCACGAACCTCAATGTCTTAAAAAGTGGCAACAGCAGAACGAATCACTACCACCAGGGAAACGACAACCTTATCCTCCAAAGCAAGGTATGATTCAATAAACTTATTTCAAAACTAATTGTCAATATAAAATTGTCAGATATTTTATTTTGGTCTTAACAAATTTAAGGTGTGAAAGTCTCTGAGTTTTTATTATTTATTGGTAGATTGATACAGCGTATAAATAAATTGTACAGAAAAGATGTTTTGCTGTGATGAAATAGTATATAATTATGCAGGGGCGACCCCAACGCGTACCCCAGAACCAGAGGTTATACAACAGCAAGTGAAACTTGAAAAAACCAGTTCTCCAAAACGACCATCGATGTTTCCTTGTTACTTGTGCGGGAGACTCTTCAGCCCTAATTCCATTTATATTCATGAACCTCAATGCCTGAAGAAATGGAAAACGGAAAATGCAAAGCTTCCTGTGCAGAAGAGACGTCAGGAACCAGCGAAACCAGACTTTGTATTTACTCGTAAGTAAGAGTTTGATAAACTTTTAATTAAATACCTACTAACAGTCTTAAAATTGTTATTTCTATGTAATGTTTATTGATAATTTTTCTTGGTAAGCAAGAATGTCTATAATAAATAATAGTAATACTGTATAAGTAGATACTAATTTACATTAGGTGGTAGCAACAGCTAATTAAGTCTATACAAGATGTTTCAAAAGCAATACCGCAATTTCTAACCGTAATAGAAAAACATGCTGTCACATTCTTAAGTCCCATTTTGTTAATTTAGATAGTTAGATTCTAAAAACATATTGTTAGGCCTCTTGGCAAGCTTATATTTATTGCAGAAAAAAATCCAAAAAATCACTTAGTTCTACTGTAAACAGCGCTGCGTATAACATGGAGTGCGATGAACTATTTTTTATTTAATGTACAGTCCCAAAAAAAAACAAAAATTATGAATTTAACTGAATACATTCCTATAAGAATTTTCAAAAAATTTGGTTGTATATAACCTGAAAGAAATATTTAAGTTAATTGTTTCATATCACAATTAGATCACAGTGTTGTGTATATCCATGTACAGGGAAGTCCAAGCCCACTAGGCGCATAAAGAATCGCATAGGTTGGACAAAGTACATTCGAGTCACCTGTAGTGGAAGCGAGATAGAAGTGAAAATTACTCTCACCGCTCGCGACATAAGCAAGCGCTTGCTATGGCCCACTTTGTTTTTAATATGCATCAATTCATCTGTTTCTAAGGAAGCGCGTCTTGATTTCTATAATTCTATCTCGTTTCTCTAGGGATGACGCCAATGTTCTTGCGAACAACTGTCACATGTCAACCCATCAGGAGTTCTTTCATTGGCAGCATGATAACATACTATCTGCTCGTGGATGCAAGCACTGACAATGTTTGTCTGTTGCTTCCTGAACAAAATTCGGATGCTGTTCACTGTATAAACGCTCCCCTTGCCCTGATTGATTATTATAAGCCCCCAATACCATCAGCATATCATAATATGTACATATTCTCTAATAAATACATGATTTACTTAATGTTATGTACTTATTTTAATGGGTCTAAGTCGCGAAGTTCATATAAATGTATGTCCTAAAATGCTTGGTTTTTGATATACAGGGTGTTAAAGTTTTTATTCTTTTTTTCGTTTATACCAAAAATTTCGAAAACCGTTTGAAATATTAGACTAAATTTTAATATAAATTTTTATGGCATAAAAATAAGCTTTTTGAACTAAAACAGTTTTTCTTTATTTAACCAGTGGTGTATGTATGGCTACGTTCCCATACAATTTTAACAAAAAAATTGTTACGTCACTGATTTTTCCGAACGTGTTATTTTAGTATTAATTACCATTACAAAAAAGGCTTTTTTTTATTTTTTTCGTGTAGCTTACCATTTTAAAGAAAATAATTAAAATATTACCTAGATTACTCCATTACATCAATATCTGCAACTTGTTCCTAAGCGAAAACCGTTTACATAAGATTAAGTTAGCTTTGTCCGTTGCTAAGGAAACGTTTTGATTCTTTTTTTTTAATGAACGATTATTCTTATCTAGTGTTTTGACAAAATCAAAAGAAAATAAAAACTTCAACACCCTGAAAACCAAGCATTTTAGGACATACATTTATATGAGCTTTTCGACTTAGAATTGGCCCAAGAATCACCCATTAAAATAAGTACATAACATTAAGTAACACCCTGTATAATAAAAAATATAATAATTAGTGATCATTCTACACAATTTGAATTGGTACGATAGGAAATTAACAAGATTAACTGTCACTTTAAACAATACACAAACATTTTTTGACAATTATTATTGATTATTTTTAGCTACTTGGTTAACCTGTTTTCAGTTTTCTTAAAACTATGATAACTAGAAAATCTGGTATTTGTTTAATCGAAAAATCGTAAAAAAGTAAAAAAGTAGGTATTGGGCCACCTGATCGTGGGAAAATTCTTATCGGCCAGAATCATTATCTTGTCATCCGCCCACGCAAACCGCAAAGGGATCTTCATTATCTTGTGATTTTTATTATCTTGTCACCCACCCAGGTGACGACGTCATAATCGATAATCAATATTCCAATTTTACCTAATCAATCAATATCTTATTTTACCGTCAATCGATATTAGCCCACTAATATTCAAACACTCGATCAATTAATAATATCTGATCGCCCTGTGTATATTGCATGATTATTTTTACAATGTTGCTAATTTGGGGCCATCTGACCATGAGAAAATTCAGTTTTTGTTGTATATTGAATTTCGCGACACCCTGTATAAGTATAAAAAGCATCTGTTACATAGTAACTCATTTAGAAGATTTGTCTAAATGTCCAGAAAAATTAAAGATAATATGATTAAAGGATTAATAGGACTAAAGACTCGCTGACTCAGTTTCTACTCTTCTTTCACTAACTAATAAAGCTTTTTTTTAGAAACTGAAAAAAGTATAGTTTTATCTGATCTTAACAAGAAGAAAAAGGACAAAATTGGTTGCTACGATAATTAGCTGAGATTTTTCACGCGGAAGAAATCTGGAAAAGGACGCCATCCTCCGGCAAAGATATAAAGCAGTAGGTCCCATGTGACTACAATGAGTTGCACGTTAAAAATACCTACTCGGGTTCGGCGAAATGACCATAGTAGCCACAGTCACAAACAACAACAGTAGTAGCAACTGTTTGTCCATTTCCTAACAACTATGAAATTGTATCGTATTGTTGTTGTTTGCCATATGGTAACCACTCTGTTAAAACAATATGTTGATATTATAGGCTAAGAATCTGATGGTGCGGAAAAATCTGTTTTTTTTTCGGAATTATTTTTTAACTGAATAAATCAAACAACAATTATTTTCATGTGATGAATGTTTTTGATGCTAGTATATGAACCGGCATCAGAATTAATGGACTAATGACTGATGTTTCCTGACCTATTGTAATATAGATGATTGATTGATTATGACACTACACTCCCAGTGGAGTTTGCCGCTTCTTTGCTGAAGCCTTTACAATACTCATTTTGGGGTGGATTAGTCCCCGTTTTCTTACTGTATAGTGTAGGGGTTTTATGCTTTTTTAAATCTTTCTGCAATTTCTCTCCATTTCTTTCTATCTCTTGTTTTTTCCTTCCATTCAGTTACTCCCACGTTCTTTATATCTTCTTCAACTTCTACCATGTGTTCTTTGGTCTCCCTCTTCTTTTTTTATTTGTTGGTACCCATTCCATTATTGTTTTGATCTTGTCTTCAATCCTTGATCTCTAAACATGTCCAACCCATTTAATTCTCATCATTCTAATTCGTTTTACTATACTTTCATCATCTATGTTAATTCCTTCTCTATTTCGTAGTTCATCCTCCTTCTAACTTATTGTCTCGTGTTTTTATCAAACATAATATTGTTCTCATTACTTTTCTTTCAAAAACGTTTCAATTATGTTGTTCTTTATTTGTTAGTACAATTGTTTCTGCTGCATAAGTTATTCTGGGCCTTATCATGATTTTGCAGATTTTAATTTTTGTTCGTATTCGTATTGATTTGTTGCATAGAACTTTTTTATTTGCAAAGAAAGCTCTGTTGCAGTGTGTATTCTTTCTTGGACTTCTGTTTGTAGCTCTGCTGTATTGGTTATTGCGATTCCCAAATACTTCTTCGACATCATGTGTATCTATTTTTATTCTTCGTGCTCCTGTTTTTCCTCCTATCTTCATTATTTTGGTACCATATTCTTCATTAAGTTTCTTTGTTTTGTTATTATCACCAGATCGTAATATGGATGATAAGAAAATTATTTCTCTAAATATAGGTACAGTTTCTTGCACCAATTTTGCATACATACCTGATATACTTATTTGACAATAACATCACTGTAACAAAGAATGGGAATTATTTTTTTTTTCTAACGCTTACACAGACTTTTGGTTTATGCCTTTATGATGTTACCAACACGTGTTGTAAATTTCTTTTTTACAAACTAAAAACATTTTTAAGAAGATTTCTGACAAATTGTAATATGAAAACTTCATTTTAAACTGGAATCGGGTTTTAGCTTTTACTTGATTTTTTAAGTTAAAGCTTTCTGAAAAGTTACGAAGGAATTTTGAATTATTTTCGCTTTTGGCAGCCAAAAACTTTGGAAGGTACAATATCGAGACTGTAAGGAAGAAAGTGATTGAATTTGAGGTTCTAGAATTTGACTATACTATGGGTCATTATTTCGCCTTGCCGCTGTGATGTAGTTTGCAATTCTGATTTGGTCGTTTTTTTATACACTTACAGAAAAACAAAATGGTCACTTTATCCATGTAGCGAAATGCTTGTTAGGGAAGATCCAAAGCAGCAACTGCTGATTTCTTGTCGGTCATACTGGTATATGGCTACCCTAAGATTGCGTTTTTTAATACCACGTTGATACGTCAATGTATTCGTCCTAATTACTCTTTATCATCGAATGATAGATATGCCCAGTAAATGTTTGCCTTCCTAACATTAATATGTTTGCAAGATTATGTAACTCGCTTGGTTTAATTAGGAGATCATTTCTCAATATTGATTTGTTAATCTAATCAGTTATATTAGAGTCTAGTGATTATATCTAGAGAATCGTATCAGTAAGGAATGTCAAAGCTGTAGGAACTATTAGAATTAAAAAACATAATATTGAAATAATTAAATAATAAAGCACATTTTTGTTAAAATAAAAAAATTGTATAATTGGATAATTAGATTGTGTCTCGAAGTTTTTGGCGTGCTACTAGTAGGTGTCACTAATAAAGATTTACAACCAGATAATGTAATATTAGATTTACAGGTTAGCTAATATACATAGATGGTCGTAATGATAAAATACCTTTAAAAACAATATAACAAAATACCAAACACCTCTCCGTTTAAACAGTTATTATAGACGCAAACTAAAATTAAGTAAGTACAACAAACAGGTAACCTTAAGATGTAACTTATGAATATGATATATTACCCTAAATTAATAAATGTGTTTGATACACTGTTAAAGTTAGTGCAAATATTTTATCCACATTAGTTTACTCAGTAGTACTGCCATGTCATACAATTTATTATTCAAATTTAGCACCCCCTAAACTCACGCTATAAAAATGTAACTACAAGTTTTAACCCTAAACATGAATGAATAATATCCATAAAAAGGCTTCCCTATGATCGTTTGATAAAATGTGAATGAACACACATTCTGTTCGGTCAGTGAACTCCAAACCACAACTAATTATGAAAATATTCTTTCGGCTGAAATAAAAACAGATATCACGATAAGACAGCAAACAACGAAGAAAATAGATCTTAGGGTGCTTGCCTGTAATAAGTAAATAACAAACAAAAGAGAAAACTTTGATGCCTGTGAGATGATGGTGAAACTGAATTAGTTCTGTGATAATGATAATGATAAGTAATGCATTAATATGCACAAAACAATGCAAATAATATAAACTAGAAATTGAAAATATATCTATAAAGTTCACACGCTTTTGACCTACTACATTCAGTTTTTTTTTAAATTTAAGAATTATAACTTTTAATATGATAAACTTATCGCAGAAGAATTCACAAACAAATCTTTATCTTGTGATAGCTTGAGTTTTTGATGTAATACTAATAAGTAATAACCGTCTATCAATACTAATAATCACTCTATAGTTATTCAATATTAATATTTAATGTAATTATTGCACAATATTATAAAACCGTTTTTGTTTGGGAAAAACGTAACATCTTAAATTTACTATCATTCGACAATTTTACATTTATGGATTTCAAATACATACTAGTATGTACTACTGTATTACAAAAAAAATCGTTTGTAAACAACCACAATGTATACATTATTTACAACAAAATATCGTAAATTGGAATTATAAGGTAAAACGAACAGATGTTGCAATCAATAAATTCATAAGAGGGCAACGACCCTTTCATTATTACACGTTGGTTTCAAATAATTTTGACTCCAATTAAAAATAAACCCTAAAATAAGTACCTACTGCATATTACATTAGTCTGTACTAATTCATGATCGTGACGACGGGTATTAAGATTAATACAGGTTTAATGCAATAAATGGCATTTGAAGTGCTGTATCGCAAATCTTAATATCGTTACACATAGTAACAATAATATCTAATTATTATCAGTAGACAATTAACCTTATCGACCTTATACGAAAATTTCTCAATATTTATTAATTTATTAAGTTTTCTTTTATATTCTAACAAACCTTTTCTATTCAAAGTGAAAAAATATTTAAGCAGATAGGCTTATTGAACTTTTCATTTTTCCACTAGAACAAAATAGAATCGCATTAACTATCAAAGATTCAAGTAATAATAATAAATAAACTAATCGACAACTCATTTCTCTTTTATTACTATTTGTTAGTCAATGCTTTTGTTTTCAGCCAACTAAAAAAAGTGAAAAAATTGAAATAATTCAAATAAATATTGATTAAAGTATTGTGTATTCTTACAGTTAGTTGTAGCAAAGATTCTTGAACGTTTTCTTAGTTCACCAAAATCTCCCGATAACATATATCGTATAATAGACTGGAGCTTCAAATCACATTAACTGTCAGCTATACAATTAAAAAAAATGCCCTTTGGCTAAATAACTTAATCGAATTTGCAATATTATGATAACAGGCTAATGATTTTTGCAATAATTTATTAAGCTATAAAGGATTTGATTTTTATGGAAGAAAATATGATTACGACAAAAAGGACAGTTAGAAATTAGAAATGAAGTTATTGGCATCTAGTCTGAGGTTTGTTAAGAAAAGTTGATAGTAGGGTGTTAGAATATAAAATACGCCAAGTTTTGTAATGAGATTCTGTCTCCTATCAGTAAAAAACATAAAACAGTTCGTCCACCAGAAATTACACTGAAAAAATCATTCAATGAAAAATGCCAGATCTTTAAACCTGCAAAGTACCATATACGTGAGAAAGCAACGCACTTATACCGTAATCTTTGAATGCATTTCAGTGCATTTTGTGTTAAACACTGTTTATTGAAACTAAACGTAAATAGCGTTGAGAATGATTAAGATTACGATTACATTTGTTGTGTATTTTAGTGGAAGTAAAAAATATATATTATAGTATATAAAGGGTTTTCCAATAAGAGGTGTTATTTTGATATTCAAAGAAAAGTGCCATTTTTTAATATAAATGATCGGAAGTTTATTTCATTATAACGAGGAAGGTATCCCGTTAATAGTGGAAAATAACATCAGGCAAATGACCACCACGACCACGCTTACAGGACAATATCCTTTTCATGAAATTTTCCATAACCAAATCGCAAAGTGGCTGCCCTATGTCCTCGATAGCCTCACGAATTCCATCTTTGAGGTCTTGAATCGACGCTGGGCTGTTGGCGTAGACCTTCTCTTTCACGTGGCCCCAAAGAAAGAAGTCGCAAGGTGTTAAATCACAAGATCTCGGTGGCCAATTGTGATCACCTCTTCGAGAGATAACACGGTCCGGAAACTTTTTCCGTAAAAGATCAATGGTTTCGTTGCTGTGTGGCACGTAGCGCCGTCTTGTTGAAAGTAAACGTTGTCCAGATCAATACCATCCAATTCCGGCCATAAAAAATCGTTGATCATCTCTCGATAGCGCAATCCAGTCACCGTAACTGTTGCTCCAGCCTCATTTTCGAAAAAGTAAGGTCCAATGACTCCGCCGGACCATAAACCGCACCAAACAGTCACACGTTCAGGATAGAGAGACTTTTCAACAATAACTCTTGAATTTTCTGAGCCCCAGATCCGACAATTTTGCTTGTTGACGAAGCCACCGAGGTGGAAATGGGCCTCATCACTCAAGATGATTTTTCGATGGAATTCTGGATCATTTTCATGCATTTCAACGACCCAATCAGCAAAGACACGACGTTGTTGATGATCGGCCGGCTTGAGTTCTTGTGTTAACTGGACTTTATAAGCCTTAAGACCCAAATCTTTATGCAAAATACGGTGTAATGACGTTTGTGGAATGGCTAATTCCAAAGAACGACGAGGAATGGACAAACCTGGGTTTTCTTTAACACTTTCGGCTACAACAGCAATATTCTCGGCTGTTCTTGAGCGACGTGCACGGGTTTATTCTTCACATCACTAACTTGTCCCAAGAGCTCGAATTTTTTCACCAATTTCTGTATTGCGGTCCGACAAGGTGCTTCACGGTGACCCAAAAATGTTCGAGTTTTACGAACCGTCTCTGCCAAATGTTCACCATTTTTATAGTGAATTTTAATAATTTCAATGCGTTGTTGAAGCGTGTATCATTCCATATTTATTAATGGCGTAGTTTCTACTTGTCAAATGTCAAAAAATGATAGCTTCAAAAGTGACATCTACCGAAATAGCGGGCTATTCAAAATAACACCTCTTATTGGAAAACCCTGTATATACAATATCATTTAAAAACTTCTAATTTTCATTATCTTGATATGTGAGCATATAAGGATCAATATAGGTTTCTTTGCGGTGTAAAGAAGCCTACCATTTATTTACTTGGGTACTGCGTAGAATGCTTTTCTTTAAAAAAAGGACTGATTTCAAGTTTTTTAAAAATTGTAAGTTTTACAAAATTTTTCGTGGTTACAATCTATCAGTCATCCTGTGAGTCGGTTTGCTTTTTAAGTCAGCATAATTGTATCGACAAATATCAACGAGATTTCTCAATTTTGAATTTCCAACCACAACCACATACATATCAAGACTAAACTACCTACAAACCACCTACAAACTAAACTAAACTTTTTAATACACAACCGTCCCTTCACCTTAAGGTTAAATGACATCCCACATGTGGTGGCAATAAGATCCCAAATTGCAAAAGGCCCGTTGCATCACCATTGATTTTACTACAGTAGTAATATGAATTTATACAATGAAATCATCATAGGTGGGTTTTCGTATCTAAACATATTTTAGACAAGGTAAAAATCGATTGCACCATCAATTTGATTGCCATCTGATTATGGATACAAAAAGACCATACCTTACTTATGTGTTTTTTTTTGGATAGCAAAGACTTTTTTACAATATTTTATATATTATTTATTTACTTATTCTTATTAATCGTTTAGACGACAATTTGCACGTTAATTGCAAAATAGTTAATAGTAAAGTACTTACCTTCGCTTCCGTAGAATAGTCTCTACTGACTACTCAATTTATTTTCTATTAAATAGAAAGAACTATGTAGTATACTTCTATTTATGCATTTGTAGTATAATAGTGATTATTTACACGAAAACTTTTTACAGCTGACGGTAAAATCGACTACAATTCCATGAATGAAGCGTACTGGAAAACCCACTTAAGTCAACTGGTTCCTTGTAATATATGTGGAAGGACATTTAATCCTGACAGAGTGGATGTTCACGAACGTAGTTGCAAAGGATAATTTAGCAATTCTGCTTACGTAGATATAATTTCTGTGGTAGATTCAATGGCTTTGTAACCTGTTTTAATTTGAACGGCACTTAATATTATTTGTGTATTATAGTATAGTAATTTCTGCACTTGAGTGATGTAATTTCGTATAGTATTGTTCTTATTATAGCTTGCTTTTCTAAATGGTATAAAAGTGCATTTGTAAATTATGATGTAGAAAGAGATATAAAATATATTTTAATACAAATGAAGACTTCAGTTTCCAATACTTCCTCGACTACGGTCAACCTAACCAGTCAACAAAAATTCATTCCCACATTAGTAATAATAACAGTTAACAAAGTTTTAATTTTATACTGTAAATTTGGCAAATTTTTTAATCATTTTCTTTCTGGAAACTGGAGTTGTGTAAAACAATGTAGGTATTTGTTGATCTGATGTAATATATGTAAATAATCCATCTATTAATGTATTTACATACATACAAAGTTCTAATGAAACTCTGATACCATCAGTTGTTAAATTAATGGACAGAAACATTGTGAAAAAAATCAATAAACAATTTGGAACAAAGGCACATTTCTATTTATTAATGTATGTTAAAACCCACCATTCATTAATATTGTTTTAGTTGCTTTTAGTAGATAATAATTTTAACGTCAATATGTATAAAATACAACGCTTCTAAATGTCGACTATTTTCATTATCCTGGGACTAGCGATGGAAACTGATAAACAAATTACACAGGTCTCTAAATGACACGTTTTACCAACTAGTTGTATTTTCTTTATTTCAAATTTTCAGCTAACACGCAACTAAAACAAAACACGATGAAAGTGTAAACAACTTTAACGGCAGATGAAATCGTTAACTTTCAGCGTAGTATCTGAATTATTTATCTGCTAGTATGTTTACTAATTTATGTGGTTATTGATTATAAATAACAAAAGGAGGTTAAGATTTTTGTTTATTTATTTATTTACGCTCATTTTGTTTTTGAAACTTATTTTAACTACCATAGTCAGTTCTGATACAAGTAATCAACAATGTAAGTTATCCAGTAAAGCTTTTGTTATAATACTACGAAGATAACAGATATATCAAATAGTTACGGATGCAAGATATTCGAAAATATAAAATGTACAGAGTGTCTTTTTAATACTTTTTTTTGTTGATTATGAATTGCGTGTTTTAATGAATAACAACAAATAGATTTAAATTGAGTTTATCTATGACTGTATTTGATTCACCTGACTTAGTATGACTAAATTGAATGAATGACTGGAACGAGAGTAGTGAAGCTACCCTCTATACAGAGTACTGAAAAATGGCGAGACAGCTCCATACTGTTCAGGAACACTTCCTGAGCATGACAAAAATGTTAAGAAAATTCAAGATTACTTAAATATATGGAGGTTTGAATGTACAGTGTGTGTGGCAAGAATGTGTGCACAATACGTCTGGAAAAAATATTAATTTTATTTATTATAGCAAACATCTATTTAAACAAAACATTTTATTTACGTGGTGTAACACATCGTTCAATAAGTCCCGAGACTAACCCAGAGATGGTGCTAGTAGTACCAAACTAGCCACGTTTCCCTAGAGTGCGAACCTTCACATGAAACGTGTAAAACTTTCACGTCGATTGGACCACAAACAGCAGAGTTATCGAGGTTAGAGTAAAGTCACTTTGTAATTTGTTTGAAAAATGGAACAAAGCGAGTTTCGCGTGTTGATAAAACATTGTTTTTTAATGGGTAAAAACACCGTAGAAGCCCAGCAATGGCTTGAGAAACGTTACCCGGACTCCTCTCCATCCAAATCAACGATTTGTCGTTGGTATGCTGAGTTTAAACGTGGTCGTACGGACACCAACGATGCGGAACGTTCGGGTAGGCCTTTGGAAGCCGTTACACCGGAAAATGTGAGTGAAGTATTCAAAATCGTAATGAAAAATCGCAAAGTAAAGGTCCGTGAGATTGCAGAAATGACACAGATATCATCTGGAAGCGTATTTACAATCCTTCATGAAAAATTGAGCATGAAAAAGGTTTTTTCCAAGTGGGTGCCGCGATTGCTTTCAATGGAACAAAAACAGCAACGAATCGACGATTCAGAGAGCTGTTTATCGCTATTTACTCGCAATAAAAAGGATTTCCTGCGTCGATACGTGACCATGGATGAAACATGGATACATCATTTCACTCCGGAGTCGAATCGGCAATCATCTGAGTGGCGCATGGCTGGCGAAAGCCGCCCAAAGCGTCCAAAAACGCAGCAATCTGCTGGCAAAGTCATGGCGTCTGTTTTTTGGGATACACGTGGCGTCATTTTCATTGACTACCTGGAAAAAGGTAAATCGATCAACAGTGATTATTATATTGACTTGTTGGTACGTTTGAAGGAGGAGATCGCAGCAAAACGACCGCACATGAAGAAGAAAAAAATCCTTTTTCAGCAAGACAATGCACCATGCCACAAGTCCATGAAAACAATGGCAAAAATCTACGAGTTGGGCTTTGATTTGCTTCCCCACCCCCCGTATTCGCCAGATTTAGCCCCCAGCACTACTGGCTCTTTGCTGATCTCAAAAAAATGCTCCAGGGAAAAAAATTTGGCTCGAATGAGGAGGTCATTGCTGAAACTGAAGCCTATTTTGAAGCAAAGGATAAATCCTTCTATAAACATGGTATAGAAATGTTGGAAAGGCGTTGGAAAGATTGTATCACTCTAAAAGGAGATTATATTGATGAATAAAAATGATTTTTGAAAAAAAAAATGTTGTTTTCGTTGTTAGTCTCGGGACTTATTGAACGATGTGTTATGCTATGATTTTGAAAAAGAAATAATAGCGACAAACACAAACGGTTTCTTAGAAAAACATTTTTTATTTAAATTAATTTATTGACAAAGCAGTTTCACACTAATAGTCCAGTCAATGAGCTGGGAGAATTAAAAAAAACACTCAGCACGAATTTTAAAACCCTTTTCTGCAATGAGTTCTATATGACCCCAAGGCCATTCATGACTATTGAGACCTTCCCCCGCCCCCTTTTAGTCCCAAATCGCGAAATCAACCCTTTTAACCACCCCCTTTTTGGAGATTTTTTTTATTTGTGAGAATGTGTGAATTTTAGCTCAAAAATGGCTTCTAGAAGGTTTTTTGGGTCGCTGATCACGCATCCGATATTAGTTTTTCGGAAAAGTAAACCTGGCCGTAGAAAAACGGAAAAGTTTATAGTTTATGTATTGTACATACATATCTAAAGGGATGCGCGTATATAAAAAATTTTCTTGAAAACTATATCTTTTCTAGATGTTTTCGCTGTTATTTTCAAAGTGGCAGCATACTATTACCCCGAAACTGACATGAAACACGTTTTTCTTTTGAAAATTTTCCAATGATTTTCCACGAGTTTTTTTTAATTTTCACTGCAACAGTGAAAACTGGTTCCAAACATGTCGACTACATCGAAAGCGAGATGAACTGACACCTAAAAGCGGTTAAACGTGAGAAAAATGAAGAAAATGGCAAAATATTTTAATTTTCCACAGCCAGAATGGTTTTTCCGGAAAACTAATATCGGATTCGTGATCAGTGACCCAAGAAACCATTTAAAACCCATTTTCGAGCTGAAATTCCAAAATTTTTTCTGAAATTGGGCAAAATTTTCCGATTTTTCACGGCAGGGTGTTTTTTCCGGAAAACTAATATCGGATTCGTGATCAGCGACCCAAAAAATCTTTTAGAAGCCATTTTTGAGCTAAAATTCGCACATTTTTACAAATAAAAAAAAATCTCCGGAAAGGAGGTGGTTAAAAGGGTTGATTTCGCGATTTGGGGCAGAAGGGGGGCGTGGGGAAGATCTCAGTAGTCATGAATGACCTTGGGGTCATATAGAACTCATTGAAAAAAACTTTTTCAAATTCGAGTTTTTTTTTATTCGGCTTTTTTTCCCAGCTTATTGACTGGACTATAATGAAAGTAACAATGGTAATAGCCACAACAGTGGTAAAGACAATATCCATAAATAAAAGTGAATGTCGGCGTATTCTTGATTTGAGAATGTAGCCATTAGCGAATGTTAAAATGGCAAAAATAAAGCAAGATAAACGTTAAACGAGAATCAATTGTAATGACAATGTGACAAAACTATTTACCAGCCTACTTCCTGCATTAATTTTAAACAATAAAAATGCATAATAATTAACCAAACCATTTGTTGTATAGAAAATGCTATCGCCTATAACTTCTTTAATATTGAGTTTCAAACATATATGTATTAGGCATTTTCGACTTGGAATTACCTAAGAAACACACCTTTAAGCTATGTCAGTCGAGTTGCGGGACGCCCTGTATAACCTGACCAGAAGGATGATTGAACCAAGTAAGCCAGTACCTAATATTCCAGCCTATACGTTTACACTAAAGCGGCGTTGATCATTTTTCCGGTATGTTGCATGGGAGTTTTCCTAATCGTAATAATGTTCGTTGGTTAAATGACCTGAAAAAGTTGGATTTTCTTTAGTTCGTGTAATTAACCAATTGCAATAATTCGATTTTGCATCGAGGTGTTGTGGTTGCAACCAATGAACTTGAGCGTAATGATATGGGTGGAATCCCTTGTCATGAACTACTTTCAAAACAAATCGTCGGTCAACTCCAAGTTTTGCAATACTCCTGGTACTACTTGAAGGTGCTTCTTCAATTCTTGCAAAAACAGCATCTTCCATCTCAGCAGTTTGTGCAGATCTTGGACGTCCATGATCTATAAGAAATTTTATCAAAAACAAAATATTTTAGTCGAATTTTGTTTGTTTTTATATACGTTTTAGATACCATGGATACCAAAGCTATCTTGCAATTACTTGCAAAGGTAGATTCTTAATTTAGTTAGATTTTTGATAATTTTTTTAAGGTCGACAAAAAAATCATATGTAACACTCTGAAATGGCACACGCGGGAAAAAAGTATCACTTTCTTCCCATGTAACACAAATAACTATTTCCTCCTGCTCAGATACAATCGACAACTTTTGGTCACAAAATGAGGATCAAAAGCCTACTTTCTAATAGGGTCGACGAAAAAATTACTTTGTCTCCCGCTCAGATACAATCGTCGACTTTCGGTCAAAAATAAGGTCCGAAAAGGGTACTTTCTAATAAGGCCGACGAAAAAAATGATTATTGATCATAAAAGTTGTTAAAATATTCATAGTTGTTTTATAACAAAAATATTAACTTGCATTCTTAAGATCTCCATATCTTTAAGAAATCATGAGATAATTTTTTCTTAACATTTTGTTCTTACTCAAGGAGTGAATGTTACTTCGCCATTTTTTTAGTACCCTGTATAAGATTGAGAGGAGGAGCCCCACTACCTATATTTCAAAGCATTGCAACAGTCTGTTCTAACCTAAACGTCTAAGGATACGAAAATAGCGAAAGGAGGTAGTTTGCAAATAAATTAATAAATGGTATAATTGTTTCGATTTCATAAAAGTGGTAAGGAAATTCCAAAAGTGGTAGTATGGGCACCACCTTATACTATTCTTCTCGCAGTGACATTTTCTTATCGTTATATTCTCATTAAATATTATATAGGTAATTGCTCTGACCCATACTATTTTTAAATCAAAACAATTTTTTTTTATTTTTTGTTTAATTTTGATGGATTCATTGAAAGCGTTTTTGGATTACATCCTAAGTCAATAGCCATAATTTTTACTCAGGAGTCTGAGTCTAAATCTTATAAAGTAGGTATGAAACAGACTTCTGTATGCCTCTAGTTGATAGATTCTTTACTGACAGGTAGTGATATAAGACGTCTTTATTATTAAACAGTACAGAGAGTTCTTCAGTAAGGATGATGACTATTTTTGAGTGTAAGCCTGGTTTATTGGGGCATCTCAATAATTTTATTTCAACATTATTATAAACAATCCACTTTTTATACACGGTAATCAACAGGTGCAAAAAAGGTTCTTTTCTTGGCATTGAAGCAGTGAATTGTTGGCAGTGACACAATTTAATAATCGTAAAACCCGCGCATCAAGCCTACTAACCATTCCAATTTGTTTTAATAAACAAAAAACTGTACTGTTGGATATTATTATAGAATCAACAAAGTCCCGCTTTCTATACCGTGGATGTTGTTGAACTAAAGTCTCAATTTCATTGTTGTCAACAAATAAAGGTCTACCAGAACGTTTACTATTTTCTAGATTGAAGTTTCCAGCACGAAATGTTCGAAATCATTTTTTACAGTTTGAACCACTGTTTTCACACACATCACAATTTTTTTTCACTAATGAAGCTTATTTCACATGCACTACACTGTAACAGTGTTACTCACAACTACTATAATCAATCACGAATACTAACTATCCTACTTTTTTCAGAGTTAGGTAGATCACAACATTAATACCAAGTTATATTCATTTTAGTTTGATCAGCTTTCTTTTTTGTTTCAGCTTCAGGCAATGTGGATTTTGTTGGAACATTTCATCGCATATGGGACAATCATTTATCAGAACTCATTGAATGTAGGAAATGTGGAAGAACATTTTTTCCAGACAGAATTGAGAAACATGAAGCTGTATGTACAGGAAATAAAATTAATATTAGTAAAAAAAAGTAATCATAGCATATACATTAGTAATAACGTCTCTTCTTTTATCTGTTATGTCGTTATTGTTAGTGATAATAGTGCATTATGTACAGAAAATGAGTATAATTCAAAATAAATTTTTCATATTTTCAAAGTCTAGTTTTCAAACACAAGTAAGAGTGTGAAAAAGTGATAAGAAATGCCGAAAAGACAATTAAACTCTAGCAAAAGAAAAAATGATACAGAAATGTTTCGTTTCAAATATGCCAAAGCTATTTCCAAAAATAAGCATCTTTAGAGAAGAGGCTCTCTAAAATTAAGTAGACCAAGAAAACAAAAGTGCAACGGTATGGGTAAATAATAGCTTTATCAAACAGTTGACAGATTTGTGTGTAATTATGTTTCCGTACCAAAACAATCACAATGTAAATGATTTTTATAATCCAAATAAAGAAACCTAAAACAAAACAAACTTTGCAGTTAATTAACGCAAAATTAAACAAATTCATTTAACATTTCTTCGTTAACTTAATCATTTCAAGAGCTTGCAATGTCTTCTTTAAAGTACCTTTTAAAAACATAAACTGCATTCTTTTTCATTAAGTTGAGTGATTTTAATAATACTTATGTTAACTTTATGACTTAAAATGTTACATGGCACTAAAGCATTTGTATTGCCGAAGTCTAAAGTAAAATTGTTCTTGCATCCACGGTTGACATTCAGTCTCTTGGAAGTTGAATTTTGTTTTAGAAACCAAACTGTTCTGGTTTAAAGCAACATTGTTTCATACCGAAACCATACCCTTTACCTCGCGCTTCAGAGATTACTTCATATTTGGCAACTGCTATTCTAATTTATTTTTTGAGCCGCTTTTTTTTGTATGTCCATATAACATATATCTTAAGGATATAGAAACATACAAAAGAACAAACAAAAGAAAAACAAAAGAAATTACTAGATGAAGCAAAATCAGAAATACTAACTTGAAAAGACTAGAAATTAGCCCATTGAGAATCAAATTAAAACAATATAGACGGAACGACCTCCGCTTCTATCTGTTATGGGTAATTCACATGCAAGATGTGAACAAAACAATTATTAACTTTATAAATATTATTGCTATATTTGTTACTGATATTACATTTTATATTCTTCTCATTATTACTTTGTTTTGAATTTGAATTTCTAGATTCAGAATAACTGCATGACAGTCTTTATCAATATAAAAAAATGCAAAACAATACATAGTACGCATTTATAAACGTTTTTCTTTTATCTAAACTAATCTTATGAAGGAGCTGTTTTGTTTATCTTTAAGTTGTATTTTCTAGAGCTGTGATTTGATTATGAAAAACGAAATTTTTATTTATGTTTTATTAGCAGAATTTGTGTTTTTCTCTCATTGAGAATCCAGATTCCTAAAATATTTAAAAAATGTTTTAAAATTTAAAAATTATAACTAGTTAATCCCTGAAAAAAATCAATTTTCTGCAGGTACATAAAATTTTAAGATTAACAATTGCTGCTTATTTCTTTTCATTTCAATAGTATTGTATTCTTTACAGGCTAGAAGACATTTTTGTGTTAAAAGTTATTAATTCTACTTAATTTTATTGTCTGAATTAAGTTTTACTTTTATTATTATTATTATTACAATAAATTGCATTTTTATTAATAAAAGTTTTTAATTTTTTACAAGTTTCCAACTTGACTTCTTTCATTAGAATAAAGTCATAAATTCATGATATGGATTTTACCACTGTGAGATGTTAAGATGGATTTGGTTGAAATGGTACACAATTTTGTAAAACTAACCACTATTAACAAAAATTTACGAAGTGATAGTTTGATAAATAATCGAAATATTACTTGGTTTATTAATTTTATTTTATAGTCAAATATAATTGATTGTCCTTTGTTTTTTTCAATAGAGAATAGTGTTACTTTGGACACGCCTTAGCAGTGCAGTGATTATTTTGGTGTAAATGCGTAGTGTCTGTGACGGCTTATTGCACCACAACGAGCAACATTGAGTATGTTGCATTGAGTCAAGAATATTTAACTGGAAGGATAGCTAAATACCATATATCTTTGTTAACAGGACAAAATAGCGCAGCGGACCGGAATGAGTCTAAAAGCATAAAAGTTTGTGTTGTCTTATTTGAAATTAATTTAATACTGAACTTTAAGTATTTCTGTGGAATCATTTATTAACTTAAGATTTACATGCCCGAATTCTATTTATTTTAATTTTGGGATTAAGTATAATAATACAAATAGAACTACATAACGAACGTCAGCGACTAAACAAAAGCCTCAACACCTAACAGTTGTTAGAATGGAGAGTATCGAATTAAGAATTTATGTTTTAAAATAAAATAAAATAGATTCATCATTAACTTTAACTTAAATGAAATAAAATATAAAAAACACATTAAAGGACTCTCTTACTTTGGGTCCGCCGATTACGTCACAAACATGCTAACTTTATATTGTAGGGAATGATCAATCCTTTAAGCATTAAATAACCTTGTTTGTAATGTGCATTTTGAATTTGTTTGTTTTTCGTCTATTCATAATTTTGTAATAAAAATGTATTTTGTAAACAGTTCTACGTTTTTATTATTTCTATATTATTTCTTAACTTTAAAGTGCTTTAAATTATGTCAGACACGTGAATATCTTGTTGCATTAGAAAGTGAAATTAAAGACCGATACTTACAAACGATTTTGGTAATAAACGGTTGTGATCCAAGTGATTTGAGTACAGACCTGGGATATTTTAAATTTCAGGCTTCTTTAAGGAATAATTGTCGGAAAACAAGTTTCGATTTACATGGTTTTGTACACGGATATTAAATAAGACTGTTTTGTATGATAAAAACTTTCCCGACTAGAACAGCTATAACCGTTATACCTTTTAAACTCAGGAATATTTGAAACCCAATTTCTATTTGGGTTTGTTTACCTACCATAACTGATTCGAAGACGTCACGTAAGAACCGTATCATAGCAATCAGGAAACTTTTGCGATTCAAAGCAGAAAGTGAATTACCCGGATTACCAATCTAATCATGCTAAGAAAATAGTTTAGTTTGATTTAATCCAGAAAATCGCTGTCTCTCCTGCGTCTGCTTCTTTTTACGAAGTACGCTATCGGTGCCGTTATAGATTCTCTCCCTTGAAGTTGAGAATCCAGAAACTATGAAAATGGTAAGCCATTTTTAGTACATTTAAACCGCATAAAGAACTAATCTGCAAAGGTTTCTTAGAGAAAGTCTTCCAGATCTCAGCCAGTACTTGAATAAACTGTAGGTATGAACATCTGTGAATATCTTCTAGGAGCTGTATAGAATATTGAACAAATATGTATTAAGTTGAAGTTTAAAATAAATTGATGCTTTAATTGGGTGAAGAAGTACCACAGGAAACAAAATGATGAATGAGAAGACGATAGTTTAATTCATTTTATGTTTTGTTCTATTCAAAGTTACAGTTTAACAATTTATACAATTACTTATTGTTATGTATTTACAATGTTATAATGGCACTTGTTAATTAAATCAATATTATATTTTCAACCTACTTAAAAGAAAAGTTTATTTTTTTTATTATATGTTTGCTTATTTGTTGGATGGTTTGTATGTTCCCGATTATCTGCAATCCTAGAAGATTATACTTAGGCTATATGAACTGTTAGTGATGAATCGTGACTTTTCTTGTTGGTAGAATTAGGTCAAAACCACTGGACCGATTTCGATAAGGTTTCTTTGTAACCCTGAAAATGACATGCAAAAATGCCGAAACGCAGGCTAGGTGGTTGGTGATAACTAACAAAATTCTTCCAAGAAAATACTTACGACTTTAATTTAAATTTAACTACAATTGTGGAAGTGAACAAAATATAATGGCTATTTAACAGGGATTGATAGAATCTGTAAGAAGTCGAATCGGAAACGGAATCAATATTTAAGGAGCATACAGGTAATCAGAATCGAAATCATTATTAAAAATCAAAATAGTGCAACCGGGATCCGTATTGAAAACACTAAGATGAAATCTACTAATAACCGGATCACTATCAAAATTAGAATTAAAGAATCGGAAACGGAATCAAATCGTTTACCGGTTCCAAATCCTGCATATCAAAGTTTAAAGGTATTGAGGTTATTTGTAACCACAAATAATTATGTACTACTAATAAGTAATATTACATTATTTTGAATTTGATTATGTTTCCGATTCCAATTCTTTAATTTGATTATATGGAAACCATCGTAATGTTAGTGTTTCTAAAAACCATTGAAACCAGATAAGAATACTACTATAACCTTATATTATAACGTAATATAAGATCATCATATTTATTTAGTAGATTTGCTTATAGTTAGACAATCACTTCCTAGTTAAAACAATAATTTTATTTTGAAAGTATCACTATGGATTAAAACAGTTTTACTGTGAATCATTAATTACTTTTAATGAAGTGAGTTACTTAAAAAAATAATCGTAATAATATGGAATAGCGATTCCAAAACGGTTTTTGATATCGGAATCAATAAATGAATAATGGTCCCAAAAAATGTTATAATCGGAATCCTGAACATTTTGCCCTCCAAGCTATCCTTTCGGAGACTAGTCTGTTATGGTCCATCGAGGAGGAGCACCTATTGAATTGCCGACCTCAACATCCAGTAAGAACAGAATGCTTGAAACCGCTGGCCTGCATATGGTTCATTGCCGAAGAGCTCTTCTTCAGCCAGAAAAAAAGAAAGATGCTAACGCTTTTTCTCATCAGTGCGTAGCATCATTTCTCAAACATTCTTCTAGCAAACTTGCATTTATGCCGTCGGTCGGTACTGGTACCATCAGAAGCGACAAATCAATGTTCAAAGCAAGTCAACCTACCATACCAGAAGAAAATAAGTTCCTACCACAACACAAGAAGAAAGTGCAGATGCAGGATGCAGCTC
This sequence comes from Ignelater luminosus, assembly GCA_011009095.1. Taxonomy (NCBI): domain Eukaryota; kingdom Metazoa; phylum Arthropoda; class Insecta; order Coleoptera; family Elateridae; genus Ignelater; species Ignelater luminosus. The sequence goes on along the minus strand of VTPC01090207.1, from coordinate 214,737 downwards.
AAATCTACATTGACACCATCCCAAAATGAACGACATGGCACAGTTCGACTTGCCAGTGAGGCCAGGCACACATACCAAGTCCACGATTCACAAGTATCAAGTATCAAGCATCAAAAGCACTGCAAGTCCACCATATACAGTCCTTACTTTGGTCTCTTTTGAACTTCCGCGCACACATATTTGAACATACGTACAACTAACAACTACAACAGATGATTCGTCAAACTTACAACTGAAACTTCAACACAAAAACAATAGTACACCAACAAACAGACAACAAACGTACAAGTTCAAAAGAGGCAAATTTCCTGCCTCTACAAAAACGGATTCGTTACCAGGATTCAATTGTTACCACATGTACAAGTTCAAGAAGTACACCTTTTTGCCTTGACGAGGAACGAATTCACTGCAGCTAAACCCGGATAGTGTTTTAAAAGATCTGCGCCCCTTACGGAATTGTAGAGACTTCAGTTTATAAATCATCAGCTACCATCAACAACCACAAGAAGCCAACCACTTTCAAGCAGCGTCACGATGAAAGAGGTCAACTAGTCAACAAACCACCCAACAACAAACACTTGGAGTCACCACCTTACAACTTAATCCTATTTCAAAACCAACTAATACAACCTTTAACAAATCATCTTAAACAAAAGACTCCATTCTACCTAGCATTCGTTCATAACGGAAAACGTCAACAATCTTACTTTTACATATATTCAACCACCAACCAATACCTATCTTACTCAATTCAATTACCATTCAAAAAGACGCTCTGCATCCATTTTATTTTTTTGTCATTTCCAATTTTAATTAATGAGTTTATCACTTTAAGTATTCAACTTATGTGTGTAAAATAAAAATTATGTTAAATAGACACTTTACTATAAAAAGAGAAAAAATAAAAATGGCAAGCAAACTTTAAAAACTATAGACACTAAAATAGGCTGACGATTTTTCAAATCGTGAGATTAATTGACTTCATAACACATTTCTTCTTTCAGCATGTCGCAATAGAGACTTATAGGAGGTTCCGTAACTTGTTCGATCTTGAAATATCTTGATATTTTTCTTTTAATACTGTGCTGAAAAGAGTGGAATCTTTATCAACTTTTCGAATTTTTTACAAGAATAAGCGATCTTAATTAAAAAAACAAATTAATTAAGGAACTTTCTAACACAGGCTACTTGCATACTTAGGTATAGTACTGCATTAGTACTGTTGTTATTTGAAAACGAAAAACAGTAATAAGTCTGAAAATGAAGGGTAAGTTCACTTTAAAGGTCAATGTGTTACCCATGTTATGAGTTTGCAAGTTTTTTTTTTGTTTTCAGTTGTTTGTAAATGTATTTATTTGCACATTATTTCTGTAACTCATTTATCTTTGTCAGGGACGAACCCAAAGGGGGGTAAGGGAGAGCCTCCCCCCAGTCTCGTGGTCAGTTGGCATTTCTTCGGCCAGTTGGAAATTTACAATTCAGAAATATGTTCGCATGTGACTAAAAAATATAATATTCTTATTGATTAGATTACCTGAAAAGCAGTTTTAAAATAAATTTAAACTGTACTTTAAAATATAAAAATGCGGTTTTATCCTTTACTTTAGTAATAAAATAATAGGAAAGTCGTAGAGGTTAGGCGACTGTAACTATACTTCACTACTCAATACGACAATACCCACCCAGCGATTTATTACTCCATTACGGCTTTAAAAAGGATGTCAGAAATAAGATGACCAAAGAAAACCACAAGAAACAATTTAACCAACTACAGATGTTTCTTTCAAAGTTTTAGTTTTAAAACCTTGGGAATCTGAAATTTTAGTATTTCAAAGAAGTACATATTTTTTTAAATAGCTTTTGTACAGTAGCTTAAATTTTCAAAGCTATTCAAGTATAAATAATGTTATTGCTGGTTCATAGTTAGGGTAGTCGCTTCAATTTTGTTGTTGGTAATTTGATGTTACAAGAATCGGCAAAATTGTTACAGCTCCCCTCCCCCAAAAGGAATTCTTTGGGTACGTCCCTGATCTTTGTAACAATTATTTGCATTCTAATTTTAATCTAGAATTATTATTAATTATCGGCTTGTCCAGTTTGTATTAGGGGTCGACCGATATGATTTTTTTTGGCCGATATTGATATATACCGGCCTATCTGTCTCAGTATTTTTCAACATATCTCTCAACTACCCTTTCTAGCATGCACAGCAAGCAATTATTGTGTACCAAACTGTGCGGAAGCAACTTGCTCATAATAAAGCAGAAAGTTTAATTTTTTTACATTATAATTTACCAAAATTGAAATATGACTATTAATAATGCCATATGCACGATCTATTAGTAAGATGTTTTACATATTTTGCTTTTGAATGTTAAAAAATATCAAGTTTTCACTTTTTTTTAATTCATGTTATCCGGACTATAGATTAATGAGTGCTATGTACCTATTTTATGTGATACATTTTATTTAGTCTTATTAATTTTTTTGTATTTTTGTCTTTTAATAAAAGAAATCGCATTTCAATTTCGCAGGAGTTTTTTTATATCAGCCGATACCGATTATCGGCTTCACGACCGATATAGCCGGTATCGGTCGATCCCTAGTTTGTATACCTACTATAAAAAGTTGATTTCTAAGAAAATAAAAGTACAAATTTAAATTTGGGCTCATTTTCTAAATGATGCTTTCATGATTTTCATAATTTCAAAGCTGAGACCGCTTATCTTACTTTCCCCAATTCGGGAAGAAACCAATGTATGATCACACCAAAACAGAACTTCACCGATTACTTTTCCTTTCGTCTAGTACTTTATTTTCAAAAAATATTTTCTTATTCAACTGAATGCTCAGGACAAAATACATAGAACTACTACTTTAAACTTAAACAATAATTTCTTCCCTTTTATAGCTTTGTTGTTACCACTCATGACAAGGGGTTGTTTCTTGGGTATATTTGGCGTTGGCTGCCCACGCGTTTCAAAAAATTGCACAAAATGGTCCTTCTTAAAAGCGCATTAATGCTGGACCTACTTAAAAAAATGACTGAGTTCCCTTGAAAATCTCAGAAAGGCTTCTAAGGGTGACTAATAAATATATTTCTTTTTAAGGGAATTGTCAAATATTGCACAACATTTCTTAAATTAAATTAATTTTAATATTTTTCAATACCGTTAATTTCAGTAATTTATTAAAAATATAATTATCTAATCACTTCAAAATATCAAAATGTAGAGTAGATTTTGCATTTTGTCACATTTTATTAATAATGAATCCTAATTTAGGTGTCTGGTATTTTTATATCTGTTTCTAATTTTTGGTTTTTTATCCTCTTTTTAACTGAAACAACCCGGTAACCTATCTATTAGATATTATTAAATAACGTAAAATTGTCGTATCTTGTAAATCAATTCTTATTTTAATCTTAATAAATAATTAATTAGTTAAAAACAACTAAAAATGTAGATTATCAATAATTTAGATTTCCCTCTAGAATATATATACGTTGGTAACACTGTTGAACCGTATATATATAGTGCTGCCCCCTCGCTGAATTATTTGCGTGGCAGAAAAAGAATCGCTGTCTTTCCTTCTCTTTACGGGGAGTACGCCATCGGTGGCGTTGTAGATTTTGTGTCTTGGTGTTGAAAATCCAGAAACATCGAAAATGGTAAGCGATTTTTACATTTAAAATGCATATTATTTCATTCATTTAACGATTCTGCACTTATTTAAACTATTATTTCAATCCAAAAATGCTTATATTTAAATTTCTATAGCATGATCGTTGATGATTGCACAACAGTATGAAACACTGAAACACCGAAAAAGTTCGGCTTTTCAAGACTTTGCTGTAGATTCTACATTGCCTTAACAGCTTATATTCTTATAATTTATACATCTTAAAGCTGTTTCATAGCATTTCTTTAATTATAAAATATTTTAATTCTTTTAAAAATGGTACGTGACGCATGGTGACGTTTCATTTAGGTTTTTGTAATTGTTTTGCCCTTTTTTTACTAACTCGAGTGATAAATAAATTGGTTCCTATGATAACAATAAAACAAGTTCTTAGTTAATTGTGCATTTTATATGTTAATGAGATTTCTGCCATATGTTTTGATGTAATTTAGGTTAAGTTCAGAAGCATAAAGTATATTGATCATTTTCTCATTTTATAGGTGAACTTCACAGTAGACGAAATCCGTACAATGATGGACAAAAAACGGAATATCCGTAATATGTCCGTCATTGCCCATGTAGATCATGGAAAATCAACTCTTACGGACTCCCTGGTATCCAAGGCTGGTATTATTGCCGGTGCCAAAGCTGGTGAAACTCGCTTCACTGATACGAGAAAAGATGAACAAGAACGTTGTATTACCATCAAATCAACGTATGTAAAACATTTTAATATTTATTTGGTTTGAATGTCATAAAGAAAAAATGATGATTGTTCTTCACAGACCTGTTCTGATTTGATTCTTGAAGACAATTAGAACGGCCAGCTGATTGCATTGAAATTATATTGTCTGATCAGTATTCAAAATGTAATTTTATAATTAATCGAATGATTCATTTTAGTGCCATATCTATGTTCTTCGAGTTAGAAGATAAAGATTTAGTTTTCATTACCAACCCAGATCAACGTGAAAAAGAAGAAAAGGGTTTCTTAATTAATTTAATTGACTCACCTGGACACGTTGACTTCTCTTCTGAAGTTACTGCAGCTCTTCGTGTTACTGACGGTGCTCTTGTAGTAGTCGACTGTGTTTCAGGTATGCTGTTTGTTTCATCTAAATAATTAGATCTTGTTAAAATACTGTGGACACTTCCAGCACAATACGTACCACTTCATAGTTCACACCAAAGTGTTCTTTTACATTTTGGTTGGACTGGGATGATGTTGGTAGTGCAATGGAAGTAGAACAAAATTGTAAGTGCACTTAAACGCTACCACAAGACCTCTATCTTTATGTCTAGTTGTGATACGCTACGGTGTTCATGCCACATTCCCATCTAGTCTTAATTAATTGTAGCTGGTATTGATTATATTCTAAAAAGTGTCTTGATGTAGGTGTCTGCGTACAAACTGAAACTGTACTTCGTCAAGCTATTGCCGAACGTATTAAGCCAATTTTGTTCATGAACAAGATGGACCGTGCACTCCTTGAATTGCAATTGGAAGCTGAAGAACTCTATCAAACTTTCCAACGTATTGTTGAAAATGTTAACGTAATTATTGCCACCTATTCTGACGATAGCGGTCCAATGGGTGAAGTTCGAGTATGTATTGATTTTATTTCGTAGTTTTGTCTTACTGCCTGCACATTATCTCAAAGTTGCAAGGTATTGTTGGTATTTGTTTATTGGGAAAGTCTGCCATTTAGTTATAAAACACTGAAGGAAATAAAAATTAAAAATGGCGATATTCAAACAGCAAAATTAAGTAATGTGGAGGCAATATCATTTATGTAGTTAAGAAACTTAATAAGTTAATGTGCAATCATAATGTAACATTTTAAAAAGTCAACCTTTACGGTTGAGCCTCGACAAGTCTGATTTAGTAATGGATCTAAATTGGATTAGATTTGGCTCATAAATAACTTTCAATATTTGCCCTGCACTGAGTTAGAACTACTCCTTGCAGTTTCCAATTTTGGAACATTTTATGTTTTAATGAAAATATTGTAATGATCAATTATTATATACTGCATCACAAGCTAATAATAAAATATTTTTAGGTTGATCCTAGCAAAGGCTCTGTAGGTTTTGGTTCTGGCTTGCACGGGTGGGCATTTACTCTTAAACAATTTGCCGAAATGTACTCCGAGAAATTCAAGATTGACGTAGTTAAACTAATGAACCGTTTGTGGGGTGAAAACTTCTTTAATGCCAAAACCAAGAAATGGGCTAAACAAAAGGAAGCTGACAACAAGCGTTCCTTCTGCATGTACGTGTTGGACCCTATTTACAAGATCTTCGACTGCATTATGAACTACAAGTATGTATACTTTATGTATTATAATGATCGTTTCATTTAATATGAGTGATGATTGTTCTTTCACAGACCTGTGCTGATTAATATTTTTGATGACAAAAGAACGGCCAACTGACAAAATTCTTGATATTTTTTTTAATCTCTAACGAATATTTCTTAAGACATTTAAATAATTATACCCTCTAAATTACAGAAAAGAAGAAACTGAACAACTTTTGAAGAAATTAGGAGTTGTTTTAAAACATGAAGATAAGGAAAAGGATGGAAAAGCCTTATTGAAAGTTGTAATGCGCACGTGGTTGCCAGCTGGTGAAGCCTTGCTTCAAATGATTGCCATCCATCTTCCATCACCTGTAGTTGCTCAGAAATATCGTATGGAAATGTTATACGAAGGTCCACATGACGATGAAGCAGCTCTCGCTGTTAAAGTATGAATGATTTTTGCAATACTTTTACTTAGTTACTTTCTAACAATCCCTTTTTTTAACAGAACTGTGATCCAAATGGACCTCTTATGATGTACGTATCAAAGATGGTACCGACATCAGATAAAGGACGTTTCTATGCTTTCGGACGTGTCTTCTCAGGAAAAGTGGCAACTGGTATGAAAGCACGTATTATGGGTCCCAACTATGTCCCAGGCAAGAAAGAAGATTTGTATGAAAAAGCTATCCAAAGAACTATTCTTATGATGGGTCGTTACGTTGAAGCTATTGAAGATGTCCCATCAGGTAATATTTGATTAATGATGTGTTTGTGGCTTTAAAATTGAAAGCAGATTTATTAATGGAATTACTTATCAACAGGTAACATCTGTGGTTTGGTTGGTGTTGATCAATTCTTGGTCAAAACTGGTACTATTACCACATTCAAGGATGCCCACAACATGAGAGTAATGAAATTCAGCGTATCGCCTGTTGTACGTGTTGCAGTAGAACCTAAGAACCCTGCAGATTTACCCAAATTAGTAGAAGGTAATTTTTTTCTTATTTAAGACCAATAGAATCACCTTTGATTTTATTAAAATGATGATTTATTATACCGCCCCAGTCTGAATTATTTGTGACTGATTGGTGTTACTGACTTCACTAACAATTAATTAAAGTTTCTTGACAAGATTTTGTGAGCATGCCCATTATTAATATTCTTTTGTTTATATAGGTTTGAAACGTTTAGCCAAATCAGATCCTATGGTGCAATGTATTATAGAAGAATCAGGTGAACACATCATTGCTGGTGCTGGTGAATTGCATTTAGAAATCTGTTTGAAGGACTTGGAAGAAGACCATGCCTGTATTCCCATCAAGAAATCTGACCCAGTTGTATCATATCGTGAAAGTGTTAGCGAGGAATCAAATCAAATGTGCCTCTCTAAATCACCTAATAAACATAACAGGTTGTTCATGAAAGCCTGCCCCATGCCCGATGGATTAGCTGAAGACATTGACAATGTAAGTCTCCATACTGTACATACGCTATAGATCACTAATTTCTTTTTTATATTTTAAGGGTGATGTAAATCCTCGTGATGACTTCAAAGTTCGTGCCCGTTATTTGAATGAGAAATACGACTATGACGTCACTGAAGCACGTAAGATCTGGTGCTTTGGTCCTGACGGCACTGGCCCCAACATCTTGGTTGATTGTACAAAGGGTGTACAATATCTTAATGAAATCAAAGATTCAGTCGTTGCTGGTTTCCAATGGGCAGCTAAAGAAGTGAGTTCAACTCAAAACTTGTAAATTTACAGTTATTGTATTATAATCTGTTTTCATTAGGGTGTCTTGGCTGAAGAAAATTTGCGTGCTGTGCGTTTCAACATTTATGATGTAACACTCCATGCTGACGCTATTCATCGTGGTGGTGGCCAAATCATTCCTACAACTCGCAGATGTTTGTATGCATGTCTTCTTACTGCTGCACCTAGAATTATGGAACCTGTATATCAGTGTGAAATTCAGTGTCCTGAGGTAGCTGTAGGTGGCATCTATGGTGTATTGAACAGAAGGCGTGGTCACGTATTTGAAGAAGCTCAAGTTGCTGGTACACCTATGTTCGTTGTAAAAGCATACTTGCCCGTAAATGAATCATTTGGTTTCACTGCCGATCTTCGTTCCAACACGGGAGGACAAGCTTTCCCACAATGTGTATTTGACCACTGGCAAATCTTCCCTGGTGATCCATTAGAACCAGCCAGCAAACCATACACTATCATTCAGGTAAGATTTGATAACAACAATACATTTTTAAAGCATTCCACAACAGACAACGTTGCTTATACTTGAAATATAGCCAGCGTTCGCGTTTGTGGTATATAATTTGTCTTTTAGTTTCGACTTTGAGGTAGAATTCCTGTTAGTCTGAATAGGGGGACATACATTTATAAATTCTATAATATAAATTTATAGTTTGATGTGTTTATATAACATCCTTATAATTATTTTTTCATTTACAGGATATCAGAAAACGAAAGGGTCTTAAAGAAGGTCTCCCAGATCTTAGCCAGTACTTGGATAAACTGTAAACATGAAAATCTTCTAGGAGCTGTACAAAATATTAAACAAATATTAAGTTGAAGTTTAAAATAAGTTGATAATTAATCTTTGTTTTCTTAATATATTATGCGGGTCAGAAGACTGGAAGCAAAAGTATAGTTGCCAACTGTACAGCAAACGCTTAAAAACAGCATATATTATTTCCTTCTTTCTTAAGTCACTTTGTTATATTTTCGGATTCATTCTTTCAAGTGCTTTGTACAGTTTATTCCAATGCAAAGTAAAGTAATATACAAAAGGAGCTTGTTTCATTATTTTGATGTTGTGCCTTTAGTTTTTGTGGTAAAGGTTTTTTATTAGCTTACTTTACTGTAGTGTATATCTTTTTTTGTTTAAATTATTATAATTATATTGAGTTTGTTACTCATTATTTTTTAATAAAACAGGATTTTATTACTTTATTAGGGGTCTAATTTTTCATAATTTTTAATCTTGCATTTACAAAGTAAGTCGATTCAACATTCTGTAAAATAAGACCTTATAATACTTCACAACAAAAAAAAATTATTATTTGTTAGACATGTGAACATAATGATGGTAAGAATTCTCGACAATTTAAAGATTCTTTGAGTAATTATATTTTTAAATTTCAGATATTCCCAGAAATACAAACAATTGAATTACTCCATCAATTTATTCAAGGTTAGTTAAGTATTTATGATTCATTTTTGTTAATACCCCACCCAATAAGCCGACAGTTTTTTGTTCTGTATGAAATCTGTGTGCTCGTGGTGGGTAAAGCAATCTCTTTCAATGTGTATGGCAACTTGGTTTATCTAAGATTGCCAAAGGTACGAATGATACATTTAACCTTTGAAATTTAAGTGAAGTACGAGATTTAAAGTTTCTGATCTAATTGTTACAGGGCCATTTAGGAATAAAGCAGTTTAATGTTGAAAATATCTGCATTCAAAGTGTAAGTAATCACTTTTTATTTTTATACAAATATAAATATTTTTCTCAAGTTAATGATGACCAACTTATATGTAGAAGTAATAATAACAAAGTATTACGGTGTTTGTTAGCCAAAAGGATTCTGAATTCACTTTATTAGTCAATATTAACATTTCTATTTATTACAAACATAAGAGTAAACCAGTTTTGTTATTTACAGGTCTAAAATTTGAAAACTC
>VTPC01090207.1:170838-204647 GCA_011009095.1 Ignelater luminosus | reverse complement strand
TTTCAAATGTATATTAAATGTTAATTTAGAATCAAATTTGATTCCCAAACTCTCCAATATTATCAGTAAAATGTAGGTCGACATTATTAAGTTTACATTCAAAAGTAATTTAAGTTTCATTTTCATTAAATATTTCCATACCTCTTCAAACTTTTATGTAATATGGAGCCCCTCCCCTTTGGATTTATTATTTACCAATGTAAATTCTACCTATAATAATAAAAATAATTAAAGGGGTGGGTGCATAAAGGTGCTATGCGACATTTTTTCTGTTTTTTTGAGATTTCAGTGTTAATAAAGATGTTATGTTATGCTTTAGTAACCTATGATATATAGTGCATTCCATTTAAATTTGTACAGACCCTTAAGTGGCAATAAATACTCTTTTAAATCCTATTGTAAAACCCCTGTAATCCCTTCAAAGTGGTTGTAGGAACATTTGCTACACAGAATTTTCCAGGAGTGTACTAGAAGTATACGTATTTTTGTAACATTATGCATCACAAATAAAACGTTTTATTTTGTATTATTTGATTTTCTAAATTTGTTAGTACTAATCTTTATTAAATGAGATAATGTAATGTAAAGTTCTGATGCTAATTCATCGGCAAAGCCCTAAATATTGTCATAAAAGAACGCAGACTGTGAGAACTGTACAATAAACTAATTTGTGGGATCCTCTACCTGCAAAAGAGCAATATTGCACACAAAGTTTATAAGAAAGATTCTTCAATATTTTCTATGGAATAAATTAAAGGCAAATAATTACATTTCTATATGTATATAAACGAAATTCCTTTTTATTATATTTTGTGAAACTAAATATAAGAAAAATCTTGTTTATAACATATATTTTTTTAAATGTAAATACAAAAAATATGTTTCTATAGAAATACCAAGATAATTTATAGATAATCATCAGAAATAAATTGTAAGTAAATATACGATAATTAAGTAAAAAAACACTTCTCTGTAATTGATCTTTTTAATCACATCTTATGTAGTTTCCTTTCAAACTTATTCAAAAAGTATAAGTACGGACCATAACAGTCGGTTGTTGTGGTAGTGAGATTTTAAATTTACAACCACTTGTAAAACCAATTGACCATATTGAGCATTGCCTGAAGCGTACGGTACAACTTGGAATGGACTTTACCTTGTATTTTTTTTGTCAAGGTTATGCTGTAAACTGATTGAAAATGTCATTCTTGAAATTTAATGATCCCAAACATAAGTTTTAATCACTGTAAAAGTTTTATAATTTCAAAAAACAAAATTAACTTTCAGAAACTGAATGTTACTTTATAGCATTTATCAACCTTAACCCTTAACTGGTGACGTAAGGTCTCAAACCCGCTGCAATATTTTTCATTTATTTTATATGTATTGAAGATATTGCCAAAATATGACTATGACTTATGTATGATTGTTTAGTATATCGTCTTTACAAGAAGTTGATTTCCACTGGATTAATTTTAAAAACAAACATTTATATGAAACGAGAAAAATTACTGTTTATTTTCATATCTTTATTAATTATAATTTTTTTTTCTTAAACATTTGTTCTAGAAAAGTTTAATATTACATAACTAAAATATTTATTCAACATCAACAAAACATAAAAACTATAAATTATAGGAAACTGCAATACTTCAATTGACGAATCTGGAAAATTACTCTGGCACATTCAATACATATTTTTTCAACACATGACGGACAAACTGGTTTTTTTACACTTAACACACCGTAAATTTGTTTTACTGTTATTTTGATAATTGCAAATGAGGCATCTTTTTGTTTTGTATGCCTCAGCTTCATTTCGAAGTTCTCTTGGAAGTCTATTATTAGCTAACAGTGATTTTAAATGTGGCAGTACCAGTTCTTTTGCCAACTGTTTGACGAATAAAAATCTTGAAACATTTACGTTTTTTGCGTACGATTGAAAAATTACAAACGAGTTGACCGAAGATATGTTCAGGATAGCATAAAAGACCGCCATGGGCCATCTCCTGGTTCTGCGGTTAGTTGAATATGATGTGCAGTTCTGATCTAAGGAGTCTATGCCTCCTTTGGTGTAATTATAAAAAGCAATGATTTCTGGTTTTCCAGTGTGTATCAGTACATTGTTGGTGATGGAGAGAGGAAATCATTATGACTGCTCTGTTCTTTTTGGGGACAAGACAAGATAGTAATTTCTCGTGTGAACCCATACAAAGAGGATCCTACTTCTCTATTACATTTTGGAAGAATTTGTCTCATTCTTTTTTAATGTACCCACATATGTAAGCCCTCTTAATTTCAATTCTTGAACTACCTTGAGGGAAGAAAACCAATTGTCCACTATAATGTTACGGTGTGTATGTGCATCGCTTAATATTTCAACCTTTATGCCATATTTCTCTGGCTTACTTCCCATGTACATGCGAAACTGACAACGACCTCGGAAGCCAATCAGCATTTCATCAGTGCAAGCTAGTTCACCAATGGAGTAACAGTTTTGAGAGTTTTTTACAAATTAATCAAAAATAGATAATATTGCAGCAACACGATTTTCCTGCACCCTCTGTGGTCTAGAATCCTTATCGTCGAATCTCAGACAAGCCAGAATTGTAAGAAATCTTTTCATAAACATATCGAAATACATCACAACCATCAATTGCAAATAGAGATTCCAAGGTTTCATGGTTAGATTTAAATATTGATGTATAAAATAAAAGACCAATAAAAGCTTTTAATTCATCGAATCCCAATTCCCCCAATTCTGGTTTATTTTTTCTAGCATAATTTATTTTTATGCTATTCAATTTATTATTAGTATGTATAAGAATCTTGCAGCATTTCATCAGAAAAAAATATGTTTTCATATTTCATAGGGCGACGCATTACTACCAAGTTCTTTCGGAGGGCCTCTAACATCAGGAAGATGTGATATTATGTTATGAGCTGCTGTTCTCTGAGGTGCCAGCCTTGAAATAAAACTTAATTGTAAGTTCATTGCTTGTAAGTACTTAAAAAAGGAAACACTACCTTTCATAGACCGTTTGTAGCGATCTTTTCTATAATATGAGGTTTGATTTTCATTTTCCTGTTCTTCACTTTTGCTCAAAACTTCATAATCAGATACGTTTTCTATTTCTGAAGCCAAATCGTGGTCGCTGTAGTAATTTGGATCTTGCATATCTTCATCTTTGTCACTCTATATCGTTAAACCAGTTTGTAACTACGCTTTCAAAATTTGGATCCAAAGGGTGTACTAATTGTGCAGAAGAAGCCATAACACAAATGAAATGTAAATGGTGACAAGGGGTCTGTTAGGTTTTGAATAATATGCAAAAAATAACTAAAGCACAAATCTAACATGTACCGCACAGCGTTCGACTCGTAACTAAATAGTAGGAGGATATATGGTCAGACAAGTTTCCACCCCCTAAGATTTAAAAGTGGGAGAGGATTTGTTTTTCGCGTGGGTCCTACAGACCCATAGTCACCAGTTACGGGTTAAGATCTAATAAATTTTCAGAACATCATCAGCATTTAAGTTTTATTCAAAAGTTTGTCATTGAAATGATTTAATAATTCTCTAGATTGTAAGATTGTGTCTGCAAACAAAAGAAATTTCCGAGTTTTCATTAGTGGAGAATTAATAAGGGCCTTAGAGGGGGAAAAGGATAAATATGGAATAGAGGGTCAAACAAAAGTTTCTTATATGGCACTGGTACATTTGCTTGTGCTCAGGAGTAGTTAGCACAACAACGTAATGCCAATGAAAAAGTCATGCTAACTGTTCTTGAACACAAGCATTCATTTTTAGTAAAACACTAAAAGCAAAAATTTTTATTACTAAATAAAAAGATGCAAGAAAAATTTGAAGTTTGCTGATCAAATTATTAACGCATTAAAGGGCACTTTTCAACATGACCCAGACATTAAAGGGATTTTCCCAAGCCCCAGATACAACTCGTAAAATCGGATTGTCCAGGTCAAAGCTGGACAGTTTGCAACCCTATTTGAGAAACTCCTGATGGAATATTTACAAATCGATACCTCCGGAAGAAAACATTGTAAGTTACAAATTGTCATTTTTTACTTTTTTGCATATTTTAAAAGTAGTAACATAAAACTTAAGAATGATCATGTCAAAAACATTTTTTTTTTCATCCAAAGTATAAAAAAATTGAATCTATCGAATTACATTTACAACTTGCAATGTTTTCTTCTGGAGGTATCGAAATACTGAACGACCATATTTTACATATTGAATTCTATTCATAAGAAAAATTAATAAATTTTAAGAGACTCATTCAGACTTATAGAGAATGATTTGGTCGATTGAAAGATCAGTATACAGTCTGTGACATTAGTAATGAGACTCGGGAATGGGTTTAAACACAACACAAACGAGAGAACAAGGTTTCATGCCAATAATACATACGCATTTATCTGCAGCAATATCGATCGATTTCTAGTGCTGCTTATCTCCTTCATGGCTTGTAATAGTTGGCATTGCTGTTATGCATTCCTCAAGTGAATGGAATCTTTAAACTATAAAATTATTAAAAAGTAAAATAACTCCAAAAGTATTGAGAATTGATAGTTTTATTTTACTTTGCCTATTTTAACCCATAGAATCACCCTCTAGAGGAAAGGTACTTCGTGCATCATTCTGTATACTTTTAGAGGAATAATTATATAAAAAAGATATCTAGCAGTAGGACTTATCTTTTTAACAGAAATTGTACAGCTAACCTCAACATAACTGATATAATAACTTAGTGGAAAAAATATCGTTGGTCCTTTTTTCTAGCTGGCAATTTGACAGCAGATATCTATTTGGAATTACTGCAGGATATCATTGATCCAGTACTAAGTGAAATCATCAAAAATGACTACTGTTATCTGGAGGATCAATTGATATTCCAGCAAGACAGAGCTCCTCTGCATTTTGCACTTCCTGTTCGTGAGTATTTGAATCGAACTCTTCCAATTCGTTGGATTGGAAGAAGAGGCACGATTGAATGGCCTCTTCGGTCCCCAGACTTGTCGCCGCTAGGCTTCTTTTTATGGGATCCACAAATGCTCCGGAATATGCAACAATGTTTTGAACATAGTCTCTATCATTGTGTAGAAGTTGGTGGTTAAGATAGTGAACATTTATTGCATTAATTTATGTTATTTTTCTAGACATATTTTAACAAGCATTTTACTATTGGGTAACAGTTTGTAATTGTCAAATTAAACAAAATAAGAACAAATGTCACTTTAATTTAATGTCGCCCTGTATCTTCCAAACAAATCAACCAAACTTAAAAATTCAAATAGGCAGTATAGAGAATTAAAACGCCTTTCTACTGATGTGCCCTTGAACCTCCTTTCCATTAAAAATCTTTGAGGGGTTGACGCTCCCCTTAGGGGCTTAAAGTTTAGGGTTTGAATTGTACGTCAAAGTCAATAGAAATTGAAGTCCTTTTGCATTTTTGAAAATTATTTTCGTTAGACATTAAAGGAAATCTTCCAACAATTCCCTACTCCCACAAAAGCAGCTATTAGATACATGAAATTAAATTCAATATCAAAAGTCTGTACCACTTTATTACTACATATTTACATCTTAAAACTGTCAACTGTTTTTTTTATAAAATTATGTTACATAATTTAAACGATTGTTTCTTAAGCACATAAGCGAGACTAAGTTATAATATTTCACATAATCACCGATTTTAATACTTTAAAATCATTCTTAATGTTATATATTCTTATAATAACATAAATCAATTATTGCATTAAATAATATAGTACCATTTACTATAATACAAAAACAAGTACTTTATTTTTTGTCAGATATCTATTGTGTCAAACTAAAATACTTTTCCATTATCCTTGTGTAAGACTACTTTTATATAAGGAAGCAAGCGTCTTTGCAGCCAACAAAATCATTTCTCTTCGTGAAACACCTGTCAATGCTTGATGCCATTCAGTATGACTTGTTGCTAGATTCTTAGCCATAAGACTTCCAATTGTTACAGAATAACCAGACCATTTTAACGGATAATCAGATGGAGTATCTTCCTGCGCTAGTGTTACAACTGCAGTTGGTACTGGTGTCATTTGCGTGAAAGTTTGCAAAGTTATTTGTCTTGCAGGATCATACAGTAGTAAAACACCAAGATCATACCATCTAAAACCAAACTGTTATTTCTCATTCAAAAGTATGTATTTGAAATTACACACTTATCTTCTCCTACTTCTAATAAGAAATTCTCTACTGCTACAACAGGTACTGGATGTACATTTGGATTTTTAAAAACTCCTTGTACTCTTTCTTCAGCAGCCTTAATACCAGCTGCAAATCCAACAGGTTGTGCAGCTATATTCGTTGCTTGTACTGAGATTCCACTGAAATAATCATAAATGACATATGTATATTTGTAAGCTATTAGTAAAATCTATCATTACACAAAATAACAGAATGTTTCATGTAGTCAAGACTGTTACAGCATTTACGGGCATCATTACATGTAATGCCCACCAGATTATTTATGGAATAAAAATGCATGAACTAGACTGTGAACTAATTCGATATATCATAAAAGCCAGTTTTCAATGCAACTTGATACAATATATTGCAGTGAATAGGCAATGTCCACCATATAACATTTTTATTGCCCAATATGTAACACCAGTAGAATATGGTTATCAAATAATGGCATTACATGAAATGTCTAAATACTGAAATCAAGAGTTCTACATTATCTGTTGGTATTTCATGAAATGATGCTGATGGATAACATAATAATCTTTAACTGCACAAAATGACAGATTTCACTACGACATACACATACTTAGGAAATAATTGATCTACTCACCTCACAGTGGCTTTACCAAAAATGGCTTGAAAAGCTTCTCTAATTGGACTGATTTTAACTTCTTGACAAGATGCTACTAATACATCTAAATCTCCACCAGAATCTATAGTATACATATTGCTTTAAAAACACTTGTTCTGCTATATTTAGAAATACATAGTGGTATGTTCTATTGTTTTCCTGAAGGGGGGTATGGAAGCAATTTATTAAGATTTCTTGTACCTTATTTCATTCTCTCTTTACATTTAAAATATTGAGTTACACATCTTTTTAACTAGCAGTGGCAGTAAATGTATAATACGTACATTTTAAACTTGCTATAATAGTTTATAATATAAAAATGCCAAACGTTAGCCAGCAGAAATATAAAATAACAATCCACTGTTAAAATTATGATTTAAGCTAGTAGTATACTGAAAATATAAGAAATTTCACTTCAGAATTTTGATGAAAGATAGAACAAAATTTGTACTATTTTTAACTTTGAAATAAAAGAATTAAATTATGTTGACTGCACTGATGGTTTTGAACTTTCAATCGCAATTACACGTCAGTAGTAATAGCATTCATTTGTTACATTCAAAAGTATCAACGCTCACAATGACAATACACTGAAAACTAAGGTTACCAATTCTTTGGGTATAGATACCAACACAAAAGGATCACAATCACTTTAACTCTCTCAGTATGATTTTAAAAATAAACTGTACTTCTTGATAAGAATGCCTTTCAATCAAAATACTTACAGATGTATTCTCTCATTTGTGGATCAAGAGTTGTAATCATAGAATCTACAGAATTTTTTGCTTTTTCTGCAACTCTTGATAGAATTCCTCCAGTTGCCACAGCTCCTTTCATCCATCCTATAAATCCACCTGAATCATCGCTTGCTGGAGGCACTTTTTCTGGTATTGTACCATGCTGAACACCTTTACAAGGGGGAATGGCAGCACTAAAATACACCAATATAATAACTTCATGTGACATATGATGTGTACTAATGTATACCTGAACTGGGTTGGATAGTAGGGTTCCACAGTAGGTTGCACATCTACAGCAGTTACTGCTGCTGCTGATAATGACGATGATGATGAGGGTGTTGTAGTAACAGTAGTTACTGGTAAGTTAAAAACTGGATGGCTTTGTAATACATTAGCAGTTAAAGAAGTGGGTGTAGAAAATGTGCTAATTGGAGTTGGCACTGCAGCTGGTATAAAACTTGGTAGAGCAGATGGAGGGGCAACATTTGAGAGTAGATTACCAGTTGTACTACTTGGAACATTTGCTAATGATACACCAGGTGATGGTAATAAAGATATTGAAGATGAGACACTACTCAAAGATTCTAAAAATAAAGAATAAATACAGATATTGATTATTATCATTTGGAACAATTAAATAGGTCAATATTCGAAGATGAACATGTAACATCATTAATGATAAATACACAATCTTAAGTTTTATTAAAAATTGAAAATTTAGGTATTATCTTTCAATTTATGTAGGTGTCAACCATCCTTGTTAATTTTCAAATTTAGAAACAAAAACCAACCTGTTTTCTCAACCGCACCTGACAGTTCTTCAGCTTTCTTATCGATAATTTCAAATGTTGTCTCGCCATTTGAGTCTTCTTGTAACATATTTTGATTTTGTATTTGTTAATATTCCTTCGTTGCAAAAATATTGTTTTTATTGAATGTTTACACTACTAGAATTTTGTAATCGTGGCCAAAAAATTTAGGGATATTCTTATTTTGCTCTAGAAATAAAAATATTATAAGCAGGATAATCAGCATTGCCAGATGTAACAAAATACGGCAAAGTTCCTGAAAATCATCGTCTCTGTTTATCAGTCCAAGATTAATAATTAATAAATAACTTTTTTTGCACGACCGTATTTTAAAGAAAATAGTACAGAAAATCATTAGCGGTAGATTAAAAAATGAAGTTGGCGAAAATCATAATTCATAAGTGCGTATCATGAATTAATTATAACATCGATACGTCAGATTTATTGAAAATGTTTATAATTGTCAACTTTTGATACTGATGACGAGTTGTAAAGTGCCAACTTTACAAGCGGTCGTGCAAAGAATATTGGCCCCGTTTCTAACTTCTTCGCTAACTAATAAAGCTTCTTTGAAGATTTAAACAAAAACAAGTATAACTTTATCTGATTTTAACTAGAAGAAAAAGAACAAAATTGGTTGCCATGGTAATTAGAGAATGTTTGGATTTAGTGAGAATAGAAACCAGCCCATTGCATATAACTCGAATGTAAAGTGTCTTTTTTGAACTGGTAGAGTTTATGATACGAACGCCAGCATATATCATAAACTCGTTCCAAGATATTCACTTTATGCTCTTGTTATATAATAACCATTTTGTGATAGTTTTGTAAAATCGAAAAAGAATATAATATAACTAAATATATGAGTTTCTCCGTTTATGTACCTAGTTTGACAGCTGTCAAATTTAATCTCAAAATTTACAGTAAATTAATATTTTTTTCTGATCTCATGTAAACGCGACTACAAAAGATTTTGTTCAATACACGTGCGTAACTTTTCAGGCTCTCGGTCGTTTTTGCAGCACTCGGCTTGCATCTCGTGCTGCAAATTTCGGCCTCACGCCTGAAATGTAACATAATAGCGCATTTGTATGAACATATACCATTGCAATAACGACAGGAATAAAACAAACAACATAACAAGGTTTCGTTCAGAAATGAAAAGAACACTAGGGCGTTTATCCACGAAGATTAATCGGAGTAGAGCAATCGCAACGCGTTTCAATTCTACAATTTTCTGAACGCTTTGGAGCAGAATTGTTAACACAAAAACTGCATATAAAATATATCCTAACCTACATCTATTTTAAAAGTTCGATGTTCAAACTTCGAAGTTTTGAAAAAGATGAACAATAGTGAGTGTTATATCGGTTATAAGTTATAACTGATATTAATAACGCATGAATTGGTTAAACACGAACATAACCCCATAAACATTGTAATTCTTATCAATTTTTACTGCTTTTACTCTTTTGTACCTAGTCTAAAGTGGGTATAAAAGATCGCACTCCAGACATTTGTACTTTCAAAATAAGAGCAATACAAAGATATTATATACGAAGTAATATATATATAATATCTTTGGAGTAATGTAGTAGGATACCCTCTTTGTTATTTTCTGAACGCGATTAGAGTACTGCGGATGCATTTTATTTAGTCCGAGCGGTCCGAGCGTAATTTCTAAACGGAACCCAAGTGCAGAAAGTTGTACTGGTTTTTTGATTTTTAAAGCACCTTTCTTGTAATAGTAATCACAACTAATCTTGTCTTCACTGAAAGCTATCATAAACACTACTTGCGCGTGACGTGAATTTTCAAGTTGTCAGTTTTCAATCTTCTCGGTATTTTTTTGTTGCAAATTTGTCATATGTCATAATTTGTTCCTAACAGTTCCTAAAAGCTATACAGTATAAAAAATGGCTGATTCAGCAGAACCTCCCCCTTTGTTCGAAAATATCGATATTAATAAAAGTGCCGATGATGACGACGACCTGTTCGCTTCTGCAGTACAGGTAAGATTAATGAAAAGCTACCATGTTGATTTTTATAACCGGAGAATTCAATTAATTCTGACGTGCCAATAATCTCCCCCAAAAGATAAATTTTATCAGCCAAATGCTAGAGATAATTTAAAAATAGTTGCTCTGTGCCCATGTACTTGAACTTTAAAAAGTATTAACAAAATAAATTATTAGGATCATCCACCTTCTTTAACTCTAGAGGATGATAACCAGGAAATTTTAAATGGTGTTAATGATCTGGCAAAATTGAAACTTAACGATCCTAGAACAGAAATGGAAACTGTTCCTATCAATAATCAAGATACAATAACAACACCAACTATGGAAGAGGTAAAATAGGCTTATCGTCAGACAAAGGTTGTAAACTAATGTTTTGAATGTTTTGGTTTTATAAGGTGGAAGCACAGAGTGGTGATCAGTTTATAGACATTTCCATCACAGATCATCAAAAAGTTGGAGAAGGCATGGGAGCTTATGTTTTATATCGTGTATCTACTCGAACAAATATTCCTTTATTTAAGAAAAAAGAAGTGGCAGTTATGCGTCGTTTTAGTGACTTCTTAGGACTTCATGATAAATTAACTGAAAAATATCTTAAAGTTGGGCGAATTATACCTCCAGCTCCTGAAAAAAGTGTTGTTGGTATGTTGAACAACTGACTTGTGTTTTAATATTATAAGCAGAGAGATGAATAACAAATATAATTCCAGGTATGACAAGAATAAAAATGTCTAGCCAACCAGAAAGCGTAGCAACAAATGGCAATGATTTTATAGAAAAGCGCCGTTCCAGCTTAGAACGTTATTTACGTAGGACTTCTCAGCATCCTGTTTTGGTGTTGGATCCTGATTTTAGAGAGTTCTTAGAAGCAGGTAAAAATTATATATTTTTTGTTTTGATAGTTTTAGTACATTAGTTAGTTTTATATCTTTTTATTCTTAATAGATATTGAACTACCAAAAGCTACTAGTACATCAGCTTTATCTAGTGCAGGAGTAATGAGACTATTTAATAAAGTTGGTGAAACTGTTAACAAAATAACATACAAAATGGATGAAAGTGACCCGGTAAGTTATTGTTGCGTACTGGAATGCTTCGTGTAATAATTTAAAACTTTACAGTGGTTCGAGGATAAATTAGCTCAAGTTGAAGCATTAGAGACTCAGTTACGTAAATTACATGCTAATGTAGAAGCGTTAGTTGGATATCGTAAAGAGTTGGCAAACTTAACTAATGGAGTTGCCCGTTCCGCTGCAATGCTCAGCTCATGTGAAGATCATAATTCTTTATCAAGAGCTCTTTCACAGTTAGCAGACACTGAAGAAAAAGTATTTAATTGAAAAATTAATCTAGATAATTAATGCTAGAAATTCTTTGTTTCAGGTAGAAGCATTACATATTGAACAGGCAAACACCGATTTCTTCATATTATGTGAATTACTAAAAGATTATTTAGGATTATTAGGGGCAGTTCGAGATACTTTCCATGAACGAACAAAACTATTTCAACATTGGCAGCATTCGCAGCAAATGTTAACTCGTAAAAGAGAAGCTAAAACAAAATTAGAACTGAATAATCGTGCAGATAAAATTGATCAAGCTGGCGTTGAAGTTATTGAGGTTAGTAGAAGTTATTTATTTAAAAATACTATAAAAATAGAAAGTAATAAAAGTTATGTCAAGAGTGGGATTCGAACCCACGCCCTCAGAGAGGACCAGAATGCTCAACAACCCATGTAACGGGCAAGGTAACCTTGAGTCTGGCGCCTTAGACCGCTCGGCCATCCTGACATATGTTGTATTTCATTATGTGTTATCATGTTTACTGTTTTAATACATAAATAACTTTAATTATTATCAATATTTTAGGAACAGTATTGATTTGATCTTTGAACTTTATTTTGATAGTTTCTTAGTAATTATTTTGAAACAATTATTGAATCATATGTAGATATTAAAAGAAAATGAAAAATCAGTTTTTCTTTTTAATATAAAAAATGCAAGTTCTTAACAATTATGGGAAATATTGATAAGTAGATTGACCCTGCTGAATGCTGATTAGATGTGGTAAACTAAACCACTTTTCAAATAGGAGTTCAAGTTAATTCAATGCATTTTTGAGAACAACTGGGGTTAACTCAAAATCAATTTTTGTAAACATTTATTAAGGGTGGGATCCCGAAGCGACTTGGTGAAATTTCCTGCTATAGCATTACATGGCTTAGAATAGGGAAAACATGTCACCATTGCATTGCGATTTTCTCAATAACGGATTAAGCGATTTTAAAAATTCTTGCTTTGTCGTAATCTACAAGCTTACCCCTTCGGGATGGAATATTTGGAACATGATTGATGCAATATTAAAGTAAATATGATGATGTAAATTTCACTGAAATTTTGCATAGAATTTTAACACCATTTTTTGTTGTCTACTGATTTTATTTATTAACAGATGTACACTATAAGACCTCATTCCAAAGAGGACAATATTTTATGTAATATGATCCAAGATCTATTTTAAAATTCGACATAGTTTGTGAGACAATGGCAACGCAAGTTTAGAAATGAATTTCCCTCCTACAAATTAGCAGAGTGCAGAACATAACGTTAGCATAGTCGTGAATCTGCAAGTTCAAAGTGTGGCAATTCTCTAACAGACGACGCAGTATCTATATGTTTATTTTTGCGGTGTTGCCAGTTATCTGTCTTCAAAGTTGTGTGCAACCTTTATTTTGGGGGTGCATAGAAATTTTATGTGGGCGTTTATGGAAAGGAAGCGAGAGGTCATCGACCTTTTAAAGCTCGTGTTAAATTTTTCAGAAGTTTTCTATTTTAAATTGTGGGTTACAATAACATTGGAGTTTATTTTTAGGTTGGTTTAAATTTTGTTACTGACTGTATGGATTTTAAAATCAATCAAATCAAATAAAAAAAAATTTATATTATTGTTTTATTCATATTAAGTAGTAGTAGATAATACAATCGATTAAGTAGTTGATGTTGTTTTTAAAGAAGTTTAGAGGTCCTGGAGAAAAAAAAAGAGAAAATGCTTTTATTTTATTAAAATCAATGCTACATGGGTTATTTATAAAAATGCAGGGTGTGGAAATTTCAAAACAAAAAGCTAATATTCTCCTCGCTAAAAAAATATCTAGCAAAATACATTTATTAATGATTATTGTTCAACTAAAATAAAGCACAATGCATAAAATTTAAACAACTAGCTTTTAGTATTTCAAACCTAGAAGATTCAAAAACCTGTGGTAAAAACAACAATAATCATTGAAACAATCATGTACATACACCTAACTAAAAGCACATTTTTATTTTAAAGGTTGTAATAATCAGCAGCGTGACCAGAAATTTATGTTTGGGGGGGGGAGCTTGTCAAATTATGATCAAAACAAATGGTTTTGATAATAAAATTTGAAAAAAAATCGAACTTTAAACTTTTGATTATTTTACTGCGTCAGTTAAATAACATTTTTCTAAGAGAAGGTGTCATAGTCGCGCTTTCGGCACTCCGACCCTTTCTAAGCCTCTTGGACTTAAAAGAGTGTGACCGCCTTCGGCCTTTGGTGGTCCACCGGTCGGGCTCGCTTTCGTTCACAAATGCATCGCACACGATCTTCACAGGCAACAATACCTACGTATCTAAACTATTACGTGCAGTTTGCCAATTGGCAACACTGCTTTGTGGTAGCCTCTTTGCTCATGTCTGTGAAAGTAATCTACTTTTTATAATTCCAACTTTATACTGCCATTAATAGATGACGCCAGTTCCTAAACGTCAATTAACTAGTAAATGCGTAGAAAGAGATGAATAGAAGGCATGCAATTTTCTGTCTCCTAAACCCCAGCCTTAAAAGAACAGTTTCAGCATTTCTGCTAATGCAGAATTGGTAACATGGTGAATATAATACATTAATAGTTATTTTTGTATTAAGTGTGTGAAATCAGTGTTTTTTTTTGTAGCACATGGGAATGGCACTTTTAGCTGAGACCATTAGGTCAAGGCAAAAAAGTCATTCGAATGTGCCAGAAATCACTGAACGAAGTGGTGGAGAAAGCTTTTAATGGCCAAGTATCTGCAATGTCTTCCACAGGAATTAACATAGGGAATAATTGTTACTTGTTTACTTTAATAATAAGTAATAATTAATAGTGTGCCAATAAAGTAGCTCTACAAAATTCGAACACTTTACACCACTTTATTAAGAAATCATATATTTTATATGCATATACAAATGGAAATTAATATTATTATTAATATCCTTTTTGTAGAGTGATAAAGGACCATTGTCCTCGATTTTGCATAATTTTCCTTTGATGCTTTTAATCATATCCCAGACAACATTCATGTCAACCTTATTGATACAGTCAAAAAATTCTTCTAATTAGTTCCTCGGTTGATTTTGCTGTCCATCCATTTTTGTATACTTCCTGATAACATACTCCAAAAATTTTCGATTGGTCTAGCCTTGGGGATGTTTGGAGGATTTGTCTCTTTACGTACAAACATTATAAGGTATGTATCAGAAGTAGCTGGACAAATTTTGATTGTTTTAAAATATTTATAGAGGGCTATGAAAAGTTATGCGACTGTGTGTATAAAATGTACAACTTGTCAAATCTTGATTTGTATTAGTGGTGTTACAATTATTGCAATGAAAGTGAGTGAGCAAAATAATTTACTTTGCTGAGTATATAATATGCTTTGATCGCACAATCAAAAAACAGTTTTAAATCATTTTTTAAAAAAAGGTTTTAAATGTAGTACCTTATATTCAATTTTTATTCGATTTTGGAGAGACATGTTAAAATAAAGAAAATGCAGCAGCTTTTATAAAATTCTTTTAATTATAAACAACTTCAAAATGAATACAATGCACGATGTTCTTATATTTTTAAGAACTACAGCCATCTTTTTTAGGGAGCAAAATAGTGTCTATGCATACGCTTAAATAACAAAGTTAAACTATTTTGGCGGGTTTGTTCAAATAGTATAACATTCTAACAAAACATTGAACCAGGAAATAAGAAGAAACCCGGAAGGAAACCAATTTTGACCTTGGTTAGAACGAAGAATTTGAAGAAAGCTGCTGAAAATTGTATTGGTGTAAGTACCCAGAAACTTTCTAAAAAATGTAATGTTTCCAAAGACAGGCTAAAATGGGTATAAAACGATACAAAAGAAGTATCAAACCTAAATATTCTGAAAAGCAATTACGAGAGATACCCTTAAAATGCAGACTATTGTTGAAGAAATACTTGAACGAAGACGTAACTGTTATAATGGACGATGAGAAATATTTTACTTTTTCCAACAGTTATGATATTACTAACCGAGGTTATTATACCAAAAATGAAAATGACACCCCAGAAGACGTAAGATTCATTAAAAAATCGAAATTTGAACCGAAGGTGTTAGCTTGATGTTCAATTTTTGTCAAAGGAATCTCTAGTTTTTATATACAAACACAGAAAGAAGAAGCCATTAATTCAAACACCGTATATAAAAAAATGTTTACCTAAAATGCTCGATTTTGTTCAGAAACATTATAAATATGACAAAATACTATTTTGGCCTGACCTAGCTGCATGCCATTATGTGAAAACGCCCCTTAATTAGTTAGAAAGCAACAAGATATCAGTAGTGCCAAAAAATGCAAATCCACCCAATGTGCCTCAGGCTTGACCCATCGAGCATTTATGGTCAATCTTGTTTCAGTTCATGTGTTAGAATGGCTGGGAAGCATAATCGGCAAAGCAACTGAAAACACGCATTATTAATTGTTCAAAAAAATTGACGTGAAAATCATCCAGCACATGTTAGAGGCATCAAGAGCAAAATACGCAAAATGGAAGACCATGGTCCCCATGCTGTGAATTTGTTTAAATTTTTTTGTATGTACATTGTGTTGTTTATAATTAATAAAATATTCTTTAATTTAGTTTCATTACTGTTCAAAAATTTACTTGCAATTTTGTCCAGCTACTTCTGATACATACCTCATATTATCTTTTAGCCAATCAATAGTTTTTTTTGGCATAATGACTCAAGCCTAAGTCTGGCCAGAAGATAATTTTATTATTAGCATGTTTTTCATCAATAATATGCTTAATTTAGCTCCATTTTGCTCAATTTGGTATTTTATTATGCAAAAGGTGCTTACTCCATTCCATTTGAGTAATACAGAGTGGTGTTTCTAGAGTTAACTCTACAAGCTTGGTGCTTTAAGAGAGAGTTGACGGAGTCAGCATGCACAAACGTTAAAAATTCAAATGTTTTATAGTTTTTTGTGTTTTGCAGGTTAAGTTGGGTTTTTATTTAAGTGGAGAAACTGCTAGTTTTGCAACGTTTTTAGTTTTTTTCAATTGATTTATTTCATTTATCATCTGTATCAGATGAAGTTGAATCAAACACTATTTCTTTCACAAAATGAACAACAGTTAACATGTTTGCTACCGACACATCAACGCTAATCTTCCCTGCAAACTAGCATCAGTTTTTCGAGATATTGGGTTTTATGCCCCTTGGACCATCTACGAGCAGAAAAAGTTAACTAGAAGAAATTCTGAATCTAGTATAGCATTCACCACAGCTCACAGATATACTACTAAACTTTAACTACAGCCTGTGAATCTTTAGTAGACATTAAAATGCATATAAAATACCATCCAGTTAACTGGACGCGTTATGCAAAGAAAAACACATGTGTCCAGTAAAGTGGATGTTGGTAGCAATTATGTTCAGCTTTTAAAATTATTCATTTTTAAAAAGGTTTTGAGATAATAATAAGTTTGTTTATTATTATGAAAAATTAAATTATTTAACATTATTTCACAAAGTTTCCACTACAATTTCAAATTTAAAACCGTAAAAGCTGCATTGCATTTGAACTAGATTAATATAACTTAGTTACGTGACACAGTTTGAATAACTCCACTCCAACTCTGAGTTTCATGCCCAAACACACATGCAGTCCCTGCTCACTTTATTAGACTCGCAAGATTTTGGTTTCTTGAATTTTAGAACTAATATTGATTATATTAACCATATGTAAATGACATTAAAAGATGGTTTTGACCTTTCTACATATTTATTTTACAAAAATAATTTATATTAATACATATACATAAACATATTATTAAATTATTAATATTTTGTCAAACCGCCCTTGGTTTTTATTACTGCATTCACTCTTCTGGGCATACTATTTATGCAGCTTCTTGCCATTTCTTTTAAGTTATCATTTTGAATCCAATTATGGACTATTCTTTCTATCAAATGAACCTTGTTTATAATATTTTCTTTGGTCAGTTCTTGTTTCAGGAACTCCCAGACATTCTCAATTGGATTCATGTCTGGTGAGTTTCAGGGCCATGGTAATAGGGATATTCTCTGCTCTTCCAAAAATATTTTAATTGTTTTGGCAGTATCTTACGACCACTGCCAAACCATTCGTCCATCTGTGAGATCAATTTTGTCTGCAAAACCTTTTTATATTGATCCTACCACATGGTTCCCTCCATGATATGTATCCTTCCCAATCCCTTCCTACTGATGACAGACCATATCATCACAGATATGGGATGCTTGACTGTCTTGACTACACAGTCCATATCGTCCTTTTCCTCTGGACGTCTCCAAACAAACTGGAACCCATCATTCATGATTTGAAATGTTGCTTCATCACTAAAGCAAACCTGTTAAACGTACAATAATAACACTAAAGTGTCCAAATAAAATTATCTTTATTGACTTACTATCTGCCAAGCACTAACAGATAGGTGTTTATGCAAATAGGCCCAAGTCTTTGACTATGGCTGGTGTTAATTTTGGCCTTTTAACTGACCTTTGACATTTGAAGCCCATGCTATACAGATTTCTTCGTGCAGAGGCAACTGATACAGTGTAAACTGCCTCTTGAAGTTTTTTTTTTTTATTTCACAGTGGGTTGCCCTTTTGTGTTCCACAGCTAGATTTCTCAATAATAGTCAACCCCTAAGTGTTACTACAGGTTTTTTTACCACAACGACCATTCCGAGCCGCTTCAAAGGGTTGGTTCTCTCGCCGTTTTTGGCTTAAACGCCAACTGGCGATTGAGATAATCCACATTCGTTTGCAATATCTCTTTGACTGTATTTAAGTATTACGTATCAGTGCAATTACAGACGATTTTGCATCTAAAGAAAGATCTTTACATTTGCCCATCTAAAAAAACTCCAATCGAAGAATGATTGACTGATTGCTTTGTTAAAAGATTAATAAAAATTACAAATAGCATCACTGTATAGTAACATAAATACTCACATTGACGTCACTATGGCGAATTTGGCAAAACTTGAAAGCAAAACACTTATTTTCCCAGCAGGAAAATTGACCGGTAAATCGCCACTTTCTGAGATTTTAATGAAAATTCTACATTATCGACTGAATTATCTACCAAACTAAGTAAATTTGGTTATACAATCGTCAAGGTACCTATGTAGCTTTCCAAGGCTTGAAAACATCTTTTAATACAACCAAAAATCCCAAAAAAACAAATCTTTGGGGTGAGTTTTAATAAAGTGAGCAGGGACTGTACAGTGTGTCCACATTTCAATGCTCACTATTGGGATCTCGGAAATTGTAAGAGATATGAAGCCGGTTAAATTAGAAAAGATTTGGCTATTTTGGAGATCAGTTTACTTATGCTTTTGTTTTTTCAAAAAAGTTCGCAGCTTGCTAGATATTTGCTAAAAATGAAATTATCTATTTTTTTTTTAAAGTGAAATATCTCAGGAACGAGCATCTCTTACAATTTCCGAGATTCCAATAGTGAGCATCGAAATGTGGGCACACTGAATGAAATCGTACATGTCAAATTTCCATGGGTTGCGTGGATATCTTAGAATCTGCAATAGATTATTTGCTGTACTACACTCTACATTCGCAATGTAAAATGTTAAGTTATACAATAAACACTTTAATGACTCATTTACAGTTAAAAGACTGTAAGGGGATCTTTTAATTAATGTCTGAAACTATATATATTTTTAATTCCATTTCTAAATAAACATTTTGTTGATAGTGGGAAGCAAAAGTAGAAAGAGGACAAGAGAATTTCGATAAAATATCAAAAATGATTAAAATGGAAATGGAAAGATTTGAAAAGTGTCGCATTGCTGATTTTAAAAACATGTTTATTAAATATCTAGAAAATCATTTGGATCACCAAGCACAGGTAAAGATATTTCTTAGATGAATACAACCATTTCTAATATAAACTAATTTAATTTTAGTTGGTAAAATACTGGGAAGCCTTTTTGCCAGAAGCAAAAGCTATTGCCTGACTAGAGGACATTTGTAAAGATTAGCAGGGCCGACATTCCAATTGGAGATTCCCAGAATTCTAATTTTGTACGTAATTAATTTTTTATATGTACTATGTATTTTAATGTATATATATCTGCCTTAATTAATTAATTAATTGCTTTTTATTATATATTGCCTTCATATCAGATTTAATTTTTATCAAACAATGTATAAACAAGTGCTACTTTTGATTGTTTTTTATGTGATTATAATTTAAAATCAATAAAATTAAAACTAATAAGATATTACAGTTTTAATAATGAATTAAAAATTTGACTGCCAAAAATTGTTTTAGAAATGCTAAAAGCATTTAGTCATACTAATTAGCAAAATATAAATAATTTAGAAATTTTTGCAATTGGGTGTTTATATTTTTAAGGTAACAAAAACCAATTGCTAGTATAATGTGGAATCTCCAATTTATACCTATTCATTGGTTAACTACACTTAGTTTTAATCTGCACAATATTGTACAGGGTGTTTCAAGAAATTAAAATTTGTATTGATAAATAAAAAGTTTATAATAAAGGATGAAAAGAAATGTAAAATAATTTTGTCTTTTATTTTGAAGAAACATGTTATTTAAAAGGTGAATTTTTAATATATTTTAATTTAATGTTTTTATGCACATTTTATAAAATAAACGTGGTTATTCAGTTGTTTAAACTTATGGTTTTGTAAGTAACATTTTTGTTGTTTGATATAACATAAGCAGTTTGAAACACCTTGTACAATAAGAAAATATATGATTTTTTTCACCGTATCATATTGTAAATTAGAAAAAAATTATATTTATATGTTCAAAGTTTATTCAGTTTATAATTTACTTTTATTATGAACTTCCTGGAAACCAATAATTCTAAAGTACAGTGAAACCTTCCCAGAGCAGGCACCTAAATTCTGTCCACTTTAAGGAGATGTCTACATTAAGGAGTCAGCAAATATGATTATATAAAATTGTCAGGATATAAAAAAATTTTCATTAAATAGCAGAGGTATCTGCTTTGTAAAATGTCCCCATTATAGAGGTTTCACTATTATACATGTTACGTTATTTGTTTTATATGAATTTGTAGTCTGATATACAGGTTGAGTCACTTACTGTGAAGCTCCTTAGCAAACTTGTAATGCAACCAACATACTCTTTTCTTATCAACATAAATAAAATCACAGGCATTTGCTTGTGACCTGGAGCAAGTAGCTATGCTACCAATTAAAGAGTTTTTTCATCAGTAGCACGGTAGCATATTGATTATAATTTAATTTCCTAAATTGTTTATAAAATTTGTATTGGAATAAAAAAGAGTTATATACATATGTCTGCTAAGTGGCTCACTCTGTATTATTTTTACATACTAAAACCAAATACTATCACTTATAATCATCCAAGTGCATGGATTATTTCTAAAGATTCTTTCTTGCTTTTATTTGTTTTTGTTTTTAACTTGTCTAAATTTGCAACAAAAACAAAATCACAAATGAAATCAAAACAGAATCTATGGAAAATAATTCGAGTACAAGG
This sequence comes from Ignelater luminosus, assembly GCA_011009095.1. Lineage (NCBI taxonomy): Eukaryota > Metazoa > Arthropoda > Insecta > Coleoptera > Elateridae > Ignelater > Ignelater luminosus. Next base: position 183,310 of record VTPC01090207.1, on the reverse strand, counting down.
TCAAATTCAGTAAGAAAATCATACACATACTTTCAAATGTAAATCTTACAACAAAAGCATTTCAAAAATTGTAATTTTATTTATTTCAATCTTCAAACAGGTATCAATATAGCAAGAAAATTTCTAGTTACTAATTTTTTCATATTGCATAAAAAAGAATGAATGAAGAGTTTTTTATGCTACACTATCAACAATAGAGAAACACTATTAACTGTTAGTTTTGTTGTTAGATTTTCAATAAAATCTATAATAGTGTTTTCGCTTGATTACTTTTGAGAACTCTGAGAGTCTATGTAACACTTTTTCAGAGCATTCTAGAGCAGTCAATCAAAAATGCTATAACACCTTTTATAACAAACATTATTAATATGATGCAAGATAGGCAGTATTCTTATTAGACTCATCACAGTATGTAAACAATCTTCACAATCAACTTCATGGAAATTACAAATCTGTTGTTGATCATATTTTTAATTTACTTAACAATGAATACCTCAGGTTTTATTAAATATATAATTTATATGTTCCTGATGGATCAGCATTTAAAAACTATGGCAACAACTGCAATAACAGGAGTCATTTTGTGCAATCTCTTAATATTGAAGAAAATAATTAAAGTTATTTCTTTGAACAGTATTTAATGTATACTTTCATAATAAAAGAAAAAAAATGTCAAATGTTTTGTAAATTATTGTTGAACAGTTAATTTACAAAAACTTCATTCAAAATGAAAACAAGAATTAAGATTAATTAACAGAATTTTTTACTACAAAATGACTCTATTACTAGCAACTAGAACATACATGAACAAAAAAAAATCTGCTAAAATGTAAGAGCATATATTTTCTTCCAAAGTTTTCATCAATGCGATGATAAAAATGGCATCTTATCTACTTATTGTAGTAAAACAAAACGCATTTAATCTCTTGTATATTATATTTTATAAGTAGAGTATGTGGAGTGTTTTCTAAGCGTATGATAATACTTAGATAATACATTAGACTTTTATATTGAAAAAGTATGTTTAAAGGTAGGGATTATAATATGAAAAGTAATATTTACTCTCTCTCAAATGTGATATCATATAAGATATAAGCATAATGAAGTATTAACACTTGAATATGCTTGATGAATGTAAAAAATAAATTTGCAGTGTCATACTAATATTGGCTATATCTTCATTGTATTGGTGTGTCTAAAGAAAAAGGTTTTTTCAGAATCTTCGTAGATTAACTTAATTTTTTTTTCTTTATTTCTGTTAATTGTGCAATCAAATTAATAGGTACAATCAACAGTTATTTTTATTTTTTAATAAAAACCAGGCTGTCTGATTCCTGCATCTAAATTAATCAGTAATGGCGAGTTTGCGGTAACCTGTTTTTCACTATGATAGATATTTTCATTTATTCAGTCGTTAATATTCTTTGTACTAAGCAGTGAACTTTGAATTTTGGTTTTACATCAACTAATGTACTAGTAATAACTATCTTGTGATTCATTTTCTATTTATAAAATCAAAGCTATGAAAGTGTAAAGACTAATCCTAAAAATGAAACTTCTATCATTTTTTATGTAAACATAACAATATTGCACTTACGTTATGTATTCTAACCTTCCATAATAAAAAAAATTTTAAGCATTAAACTAACTTAAATTGTAGAGCTAACATTGCTTTCCATGATCTGAAAAAAACAGGTGACTGATAAATATACAACCTGGAGGTAAACAGTGTAGAAATATGAATCCAATAAATAACTGAGTCATTGTAGTATGTTATCTTAATTTAAAGTGCAACTGCAGCAGTTCACCACCCAAATATTTTAGCTATGTGCATCTCATTTCCACAAATGTAAATATCATTCCCTTTTTTATACTCTTATGGATTCTTATATTTCCAGATTGTTGCCTTCCACTTGTAGGTATACCATTCATGACTTTTCTGGATGATGGTTGACCATGAAAATTTTACCCGTGTAAAATGTTTTAAATGTTATTAAGTGATGCATTGGTATATTATATTATAAATATTTTTGCTGTTTACCGCAGACTCTGTGTTATATTTCTTGTATGTAACAGCTTACTGTGTGCTCAATTTATTTTGTACATTTTGAATAAGAAACTTTATAGTTATTTGTTTTTAAGTTATTATTATTAGATTATAAACGATGTTGTCATTTATATAAAATTTTACATATACTATAATAGGTATATACAAAAATGAAATATATTATCAATGCCACTAGAAGTACTTTGTATTGTAATACAGATATCATAGTTATAAAAGAATATGCATAGATATATTGTACTGCTTGTATTGATTAAATACTTTATTATAAACGCTGATTTCTATAATGTATGTTTATATCACCTGTCCTTATCATATTGAGAAAATAGAGCTATAGAAAAACATCTTTCTTATACTAAACATCTTACAGAAGATGGAACATAGTCCTTTTCCTGCGTAAGATTTTCCAATAGATCCAAGAATTTTTTGAATACAGTCCCTGGCCAAATTATTAGAATCACTAACAAAATTTAACATTTTTTTAGATACAGGTAATGTTATTAGGGATATAATAATGAAAATGCAGGTAGAGTATTGTTAGTGTATTACGAAATATATAATACAAAACAAAATTAACAATATAATAAATTGCAACTAAAATATTAATATTTTGTTAAACCATCCCTAGCAGCAATGACTGCGGCAACCCTTCAAGGCATGCTTTCTATGCATTTTATGGCAGTATTCTTTAAGTTCTCATCATGGTTCCAATAATATATTATTCTTTCGACCAGTTGTTGCTTTGTTGTGATGGTTTCCGCAGCCAGTAGCCTTTTTAGGTACTCCCAGACATTTTCAAATGGATTCATGTCTGGAGAATTTCCAGGCCATCGCAATACAGGCACTTTGCTCTCTTCAAGAAACTTCGTCACAGACTTAGCTGTGTGGCAGGGAGCCCCATCCTGCATAAACACTTTTGGACCATCACCAAACCATTCCTGTAACTGAGGAAGTAATCTCCTTTCCAGCACCGCTTTGTACCGGTCTTGTCTCATGGTACGCTCAACAATGTACAGATGACCCAGACCTTTCCCACTAATCACAGACCATATCATAACTGAAACAGGGTGTTTCACTGTCTTTATGACACAGTCTGAATTGTACTTTTCTTCAGTTCTTCTTACAAATTGTGGCTTATCTTGCAAGATCTGAAATGTGGATTCATCACTAAAACAAACCTGTAATGATGTGAAAACGTTATTTAAATGGACAAATTAAAATATTTCCGTTCCTTACTCTGCGCCAGTCATCTACAGTTAAATGTTTGTAAGAATTAGCCCACTCCAAACGCTTTTTAACCATTGCTGGGGTTAGTCGAGGCTTCTTAACAGGTCATCGACATTTGAACCCCAGTTCGTAAAGGTTTCACCTAATGGTACGCTCGGAAACCTTGTAGCCTACCTCTTCAAATTTGTTTTTGATGTTCTTACTAGTTTCCCTATGGTTTTCCACTGCAATATCCCTCAGAAATCTTTTTCCTCGAGGTGTTATAATGTTTTTCCTGACACATCTTCCTTTACGATGGTTGTTGGTATGCTGGTTTGCTTTCAATTTTTTAGCTAAGCAATTCACTGACGCTTGTGAAACTTTGGATTTTGCTGCATTTTCTCTCTGACTAAGATCGGCATTATGCAATAATGCTGTTACATATGATTTTTGTTCTCCAGTAAGGTCCTTTGCCCTACCCATCTGAAAGGTGGCGGTAAAATTTTGCAGATTATGGTTTAACGACAATACTACAATAAACACTCAAAAAAATATAAACAATGTAGTTAAAAACATTATTTAGTGTATATGTGTACTTACCTTGCAATAGAGCTTGCCAAAAAGTCAAAATTACACCTCAATTACTACAGTACTGCTATCAAATATGTTTAAGTATTTAAAGATTATAACGGATAGATCAGTAATAAAAGCAAAATCTAACTTACATACTCACTATATTGAAATAAAATGATAGACCATACTTTGAACAACCCTATACATAAAGTTGCCTATACATATACAAACTGGTTTACATTTTTTCACCTTCATAAAACCAAAACAGTTTAAAATTGTAGGTGATTCTATTAATTTGGACAGGGACTGTATTCTATTGACTTCTGTGAACATTAATTCAAATGAGTCAGCATTGCATCTTACCCATTAATTGAGCCTGCTTGTGGTGGTTTTACTTTGAAGGACTTTGGAAAGTAGTAGAGGAGGAGGCTAGTGTGTCATAATTGCTTGTATCATTTTGTATCAATCAATCTCTTCATTGTATCAAATGCTGTCTTAGTGTCCAAACTAGATTTACTTTTAGCTAATGAATTTCTGTTAACTTATAATTGCAATCATTATAATAATTATATTAGATGTAAATTACTGTAATGCTTGTGAGTACTGAAACAGTAATCTCCAATGGTTAATTACTTTTTATTCCATGCTAAACTCTACCTTTTCTAAAATTCTTGTTTTTGACTGAAGAAAATCATCAAAGCTCTTAAAGCGGCTCATTCTATTATAAATGAATGTATTATAGTTTATATTGAGACTGAATAACCATATCTTGTAAGCAGTTTTGTTACACTATTTTTAAGATTGGCAGAACAGCATCAAATTTATTTCTCTTTATTGTAGGTGATTCTATTAATTTGGACAGGGACTGTATTCTATTGACTTCTGTGAACATTAATTCAAATGAGTCAGCATTGCATCTTACCCATTAATTGAGTCTGCTTGTGGAAAAAATATACAGTACAATAATAATAGGTACAGCAAACGAAAAGTTGTTCTTAATCTTCCACCTGACCCTAGTATTATTTACTGCAGTAAGAATAATAATAGGAAGCTGCAAATATAGTGATGAACTTCTTTGATGTTTTTTTAATATCCTTTTATTTGGATTTTTGACAAAATTGTTTTAAGAAAATAAACATTCATATATTGATTATAATGTAGGGAATAGTTAGCGGTGTACAAACAGTTTGTTCTGATAATCTCTTATTATAAAAAGGAAAATAAATTGAGACCTCTCAATATAACCTTTTATTTGGATGACCAGCTTTGGTGTTTTTTACAGCATCTACAGGTTAAAGTTGTAGTTACATAGGAACTTTGACCTGAAGATATTTGCACCATTTAATCTCTTGTGTTTTAAATATAAATTGTACTGAATAAGCGTAACCTCTATAATAGGTATGTCAAGTATCTATAACATAAGGTAACCAACAGTTAATTGTGTGCAGTTTATTCCAATGATCTTTTGCATTTTAAGATTATAGAATGTACTATATAAGAAACATAAAATAATATTGAATAGGTAACATGCATAAATTCTATTAAATAATTTTTCTTTTCATTCCGTATTAATATAATTTTAAACTCCCACCCTATCAGTATATTTCCTGTTCAAATGTGTGAATGATGAATTGTGTATAAATAAAGTCGATTATATGTATGTTCCGTACGTTCTAGAGCTTGATTCGTGAATCTTATAGGTTATAAATGTTGAAAATGGTATTTGTTCAACATAGAATTATAAATTTAAATTAATATGGCAAACAGAAATATCGACGAAAGTATTAGAAAACCAAGACGCGCTAAAGGAACTCCATTTTTCAAATTAAGGAATTATTATACTTTTGGGTTATTAGGTGTTAGTGCCGTAACGGCCCTAATATACGAGTATGTTTAAATGACAATTTGTATTTGTAAATTTATAAAATATCATTTTAGGTATTGGTCTGAAACTCAAAAATTAAAAAGAAGTCTTGGGGACGGCAAATTTAACTATTCTGCAGACACAAAAGAACAAATTATAGAATATCAGTGGGGTGCATCAGATCCTAATATGCAACAAGCTCTGCTAGAGCTTAAGCAACGTAAGAAAGTTGAAAATGAAACCCCAAAACCACAGTCAAAGATCATCAAGCTTTTCACGTCTTCGCCTGAACTCTAAAAATAATGCAAATGCTAGTCAAAATAGGTTGGTTTTTACAATGTACATTATAAGATAGTTAATAAAATGTAGAAATAACAATTTTGTATTTTTAGTTCTAAGAATCCTGAAACTATTTCAAAACACTGTACACCAACAAACTGTGAAAGCAATAGTACTGTAAATCTAAACATTTCAGAAGAAATTACGGATTACCAATGTAGCACCGATGCCGAGTCACCTTATAAAAGTTCTTTAACAGAAATAAAACATATTAATGTAAACACTTCAGCAAATGAAGAAAAAGATTTTAAAACACCAAAGCAGATTTTACATAAAAATAATAAACTAAGGAAAAACATCACTAAAAAGCAAGTTAAAAAATCTAAACGTTCTGTTCAACCTGGTCAAATGATTTTAACAAAGTCTGTTATACGAGATTCAAATGATGTAAATCAAGAACACTTGGAATTAGCTTTAGCACTATCAAGATCCTTAGTAGAAAATCACAAGATTGAGAATGAAGAAAATAATGGTAGTGAATCTGAGTATCCTAGTACCCAACAAAAATTAGCCAATGTAAAACAAACCTTGTTACAATTTAAACATGAGTCAAATACAACCAAAGTGGAAGTTTCGCATCATCGTACACCTGTGCAGGTAGATTTATAACTATTGTATAACCCCTCATCCCTTTTGTGACTTACAAATTCAACTGTAGGACAATAATAAGTGTGAGTAATTTGAATAGTATATTAAATAAAGTTTTAACACATACCTATATTATAATTCCCTCTCTTACTTAAAAGCTTGCCATTTAAACTCTTCACTTATTATTGCACTATGATTGACCTCCCGGGTATATATTTTCTTTGTAATTGAATCATGATGAATTAATGATAATAATATAGATTTTCAATTTTCTTATTCAGACTAAAAAGAAAACTAGAAAATCAAAATTTCAATACATAACACCAGTTCTTTATTTACGAACTCAAGAAGATCGTGAAAAATTAATATCTGAAAAGGTTACTTTAATCTTATCAGAGAATGAACAAAAGAGTATGTGTTTTTCTAACAGTAATTTATTTCAATCGAGAAAACCTGACAGTGAAATATTACAGAAACAGTGGAATAGAGAAAATAAAATTTTTAAAGCGAACAATTTTTCTGTAACAGATTTTCAAAATAATGATGTCTTTTATGTAAAAGCTTTACAAATATCCGAAAGTACAATTAAATGTGGACATCTATTAAGAAACTGGAATGAAATACCTGGTAGAGAAAAATCACCAGTACATGATACACATTTTGATATTGATGATGACAGACGTGAACAATGCCTTTCTAATTTGAAAGCTTCACAAGAAAATTATGAAGATACTAGAAAGCCAACTTCAGAATTGCATAATCTCAGTTCAACGCCGTCACCAGTGAAGATAATAGAAAGCAATGTTCAGATTAGATCATTTAATAATTATTGCTTATCCCCTGATTTATTTGAATCAGATGAAGAAATGCAATTTAAAACCAAGCAATCACCTGTAAATAAAATGTCACCGATAATTAAAAGGTCATTAGAAACACATTTAGTAAATCGATTAAGTGTAAGTGATGATTCAGACTCAGAATCACTGTTAGGAACTTTTACACCAATAAAAAGATCCTTAAACAAAAAGGTTAATTCACCTAAGATAAATGAAAGTAAAAGTAGACATTGGAATTCATCGAGTACGTCAGATGAAATATTTACTAATGAGAAAGGCATATGTAGTTACGAAAGTTTTTTTGACCTTACGCATTCTTCGGATGAAGAAACAAATACTGTTGATGTAAATACTAAAACAGATATAAGATCAAATTTAGCATCGTTATCAAATGAAATATGTCTAGTAAAAAGTGTTTTAGATGATAGCTTAAAAAATGATGACACAATCATAACTACTCCATCAACCTCAAAAACGGGTGTTTCAGATATATTACAAAACTCATTATGTTTAAATGAAGGAACTTCCAAATCAGAAGTAACAAGACGTAGTAAATCTCTTAATATTACTGAGTATATCCATGATATGCTAAATAACAGTCAAGAGATTTTTGATTTGAATCACGAAAACCTTGAAAAAGTAGAATCGATTGATCTCACACAAAGTTCTTCCAGTTCTTCAAATCATAGTCAATCACCTTCAAAGTTATTAGATATAAATAATAAGAAAGATGATTCAAAAAAAGAATGTAAAAGTAATTTTCAAAGATATGAATCCTTTAAGTCCACAACTTCGGACGATTTAACTTCAAGTCAATGCAGCCAAGAAAGTATTTGCATAGACGATGAAGAATTGAATTATTCATGCATGTTTCAAAATTCTAATGCTGATGGTAGTTCTAAGAATAGATTTGAACTTTCTGATGGTGAATATGAAACTGATTATGTCCAAGATACCACTCCCAAAATGATTAAAAAAACTTCAAGCTCTAGACTTAATAATGTAACATCAGACGATAAAATATACGAACCTGATTTAGAAATTAATAGCTTATCTTTACAAGAGCTAGCATGTGAAAAAAATTACATTTCACCAACTAAATCAAAAAGGTTATTATTTAATAATTTGTTAGATGATTCTTTGAATGCAGTAGTAAAAAATGCAAATACAAAAGATTCTGAAGTAAAGCTTTCAAATTCTGAATTGCAAAATGATATTAAATTAAATGAAAGTAATAATACACCAAAACGTGAAATGATAATCAAAACTGCAAACATAACACCTATGACTAATTATGATGAAATGAATACACCCAAGATTAATAAAGAACTGAACAAATTTGGTTTAAAACCACTAAAACGTCAAAGAGGTGTACAAATTCTAAAACATATTTATGAAACAACTCATCCTCTTGTCAACAATCAGAATCCTGAACGATCAGAAAGTGATGAAGACAAACACAGGGTTGTAAAAAAAAGAAAAAGTAATACAAAAGTATCTGTATCACCTAAAAAGCATAAAGATAAAACTGCGGCATCAAATGACAGTACAATCTCAACTAATATGTTACAAACAGAAGAAAGAATCGAAATAGTTGGAGATCTTATGGCTGAAGAGTAAGTATAGTACTACATTCTCAGTATATAAATAAATGTATAAATATTTCTTTTATTCTTCAAGTTTCTTATGTTAATGTTGTAGTGTTTTTGTGTGTTCCCATGTTTTATAAATGACTTGGCTAACTAAATCAAAAACAAACATGATACAGGGGACTGTCATTTTTAAGAAATACCAAAATATTTTTTGAAAGAAATCTAGGCAAGTTCATATTTGGTATCAAGTTTAAACTTTCTAAAAATATAACTTGTTTCTATTAAAAAAATATTCAAGATAGTGGCCGTTTTTGAGGACTTAATGTGTAAATAGCAAATGATACCCACTGAAAAATGTATGCAACTTGTAATTAAAATTGCAGTTTCATTTCTTAGAGCTGTTTGCTGCTAAATTTTCTAAAAAATTTTGTACAAATTAATTTTTTAAAAATTTTCGGTCGTTGCAAACGGAGTTTACATAGATATTTTTGTAGAAATTTTATCAACAAAATTGTTATAGAATATGTTCTAAAAATTGGTAAATTTCTTGCAGAAAATGCGCAGTAAACGTGAGCGCGTCTATGCGCAAACCGACATCAGCTGATCGTCTGCACAACAGCTGTAAATAGATTGATACTGCGCACGCCCACGTCAAAAATTATGCATAGTTGCATGCAACTCGCTACAACCTACCAAAAATTTTCAAAGAAATTTTCATAAAAATTCTTTTATAAAATTTTTACAAAATTTAGCATAGTGTCAAACAGCTCTTAAATTGTTTGTAGAATATATTCATTTTTCCTAACTTTCTGGCAACCCTATATATTCATTTTTAAAAATCTTTAATTTAAACAACAAAATGTAATAAACAGACAGAATTTTTTCTCATTACAGTCTTGAAGCTTTACGGTTACTTTCAGTCAGACATCTGCAGTTATTATTATTTTATGATAGAGAATTCAATAACAAGGCAAAGTCAGCTTCCTAACCTAAATGCAGCATGTAGTATAATATCCATTCGCTTTTATTCTGGATGCTAGTTGGCTATGAGAATCTGACAGATTTGGTGATATTAATATCTATTTCACATAAAGAGATAATGCATCACAGATTTATTTTTAATCAAAGACAACACGGTGCTGTTTAAAATGTTTGTTGAAAAAAAGAGATATACACTGTGTCCAAGATAAGGATGCACAGCATGGGGATCTTGGAAACGGTAAGAGATACAGGATCGGTTAAATGGGATGAAAGTTGGCTATTCATAGGATCTTTTTGTTGGTGTTTGCAAAATCTAGATATCTTGGATAGTTTCAGAGATATTTAAAAAAAAAGTAGATTTCTTGAGTTTCGTTATTATTTTTTCTTTCCTTTATTTGAAGAGATATCGGAAAACTAAAACCACTTTTCCATTGCCACTTTTTGTTCTCTATTAAAATATGCTAACAAAATTCCTGTACAACATTTTAGTTTCGAGTAACCATCATCAACCTCATTTTTTTAAATAGGCAGGAGAACAATTGGAAATTGTTTTGAATAGCTCTTGTTGTCACGATTCCGAATCCAATTTTGCTCAAAATGGTTGTTAGGTGGTTTTGCAATCAATCTGTAACCTTAGTTTTTGTATTTCCAATTTAGTTTACAACTAATTTAAGTTTCTTTTTTAATAATGTAAGTTTTTTTTATAAAATCCACTTTTGAACACCTTTCAATTACAAGATGAGGTAAAAAATATATTTATCTATCTTACAGATTTTAAATTAAGTCATATCTAGTCAAAAATACTTCATGTAAATGTTAAGATTTTGATACCGATTTTGTAACGTTTTGTTTGTCACCTTCCAAAGATTTTATTAATTCCCATAACTGCTTTTTAGCATATTTTTGACTAAATTTAACATGTTGGTTACTAGTAGTTTGTGCACTTGCAGTTTGTACCAGATGATATGGAGCATTATTCAGCACCACTATACACCCAGCAAACACCAAACTGCTGGCCCATTACTTATAAGCTTTAGTTTATCATTACATAACTGATGGACCAGTGGTGAAAATGTTCCACCGGCCAGTGTTTTACCAACTATCAACTATAGGTCTATTGAATATAAAATGTTGGCCGAAATTAAATCTGCTCAACAGAGATTTTACAGCAAGGTATTTGCATATTTTTAACACTGACAATTATCGCCATCAATTTACCATTGGTCAATGATTTGCCAGATTTTTAGTGTTTGCTGGGCATTTCTCTTGCAGTTTAGCTGTTTAACCCCCCATTTTTCAAATGTGGTAGTCTGTCATTGTTATTGCTCTCTAGCAAATGCAAAATAGTAAATTTTTTCTCTCACCCTTAAATTTTGACGAATTACTTTTTAAATCTGAATCGTGTACCCACCGAAAAACTTGAATCCATTTTGGTAAATCCATGTTACATCAAGATATACAAATATGACATTTTGACTAGATTGATTTTTTTGGATATTATGCCCCTCTACAGTAATAAACTGCAGTAGAGATTTCAACTTTGATATTTGCATATTGTGGGAGATATCAAATTTTCAAAATGTTATTTAAAAACGTAGCGTCCTGTCGAAAAAAACAGAATTTTGTGCTTTTTGCATTTATAACAATCTGATTATACTGAAGAATAATAAAGACAGAAACATGTTTACATGATAAATAAATAATCTGAAGTAACGTAATCTGTAATTTATGTTTTACTGAATAATAATAATAATAATAATAATAAAAATAATAATGGTAGGTCTTTATTAAATGTTAAATTGTATACAATAGAAATAAAACTAAATATGAAATGGGGTGAGATTCAGGTGGGATAGATACTAGCTATCTACTCTATGTAGCAAGAGTGTCATGTTCTTGAAGGCTGAGAGTTTTACAATCGAGTAGTTAAGTGGTCTTCAAACTTATTTGATTCTGATGTAAACTAGCACCTTATTTTATTTGCAGCTATAGGGTGGAATCTATGAAACTGCCTTGTGCCAACTGTCCTTCGACATCGGTTAAATCTTTCTGCAAGCTTTTCAGCATGATGATCAATTTCTTCCATTTTAACAAGAAAACGGGTGATTCCTTTGATGTCTTGTTTGCAAAACTTAAACATCTGATCAACATTAAGAACTTGGTTTTGTACTGTACATTGTAAGCTAGCTCTGGTTACCTCACGCTTAATGGCACCACCAACACCATCGCAAGCATTTCTACCATGGCAGAAAGCACCACTCTGCTTTAATATCGAAGTCTTTCTTATGATCAGTGATGGTTTACAAAATTCTTTTTGTTCTTATACTGACTTGAACTTCCATCAGAAAAATAAATAATTTTCTTGATCCCTGGTTTAAACCGTTTAATGTAATCAATTACTTTTGCTTTATTATCAATTAAAAATCAT